>JANHFL010004927.1:574097-590857 GCA_032468155.1 Oxyrhabdium leporinum
ATCTATCTATCTATCTATCTATCTATCTATCTATCTATCTATCTATCTATCTATCTATCTATCTATCATCTATCTATGTAATCGATCCAGGCTTTTGCTTAGAGTATATATAATTTGAACCACAGACAGACAATTGATGCCCTTCTAAACATTGTTTTATTCAGTTTCTCACAGTTTTGAAAGATACTGGGAACACAAACTGAACAATATTTAAAGTTGGAGTCCAACAATATCTTGAAATCTATACAATATAGATTGTGAAGCCAAGGCTAACATTTATTTAAGACAGTGGTGTCCAACCTTGGCACCTTTAAGACTTATGGACTTCAACTCCCAGAGTTCCCCAGCCAATATGATGAAGTCCACAAGGTTTAGAGTTTCCAAGGTTGGATACCTCTGATTTAAGGCTCATATCACTCATAGTCCACTAAATAAAAACAAAACAGAGAGGAGGACAGCAAGAGAAAAAACTATTGTGTGAGCTGAGTTCATTTTTTGAAAACAGGCTTTTCAATTGTGAAGATCACTTATACAATCTTTTTACATGAAAGTCAGAGAAATAAATCAGAGATTTCTATTATTTTATTCACTGCTTTGCTTTTAAGTCCACTGTCATTTTATTGATTTTGTTTTTACTGTTACTTTCCCCCATTTATTTAAGATTTCAGGAAGGTATTTAAATCTTTTCTTTAAATAATAAAGTACTTGTTGCTTTGTCACATAGAAATGTATTATCATTAATTTTGAATTAAATATAAAAAGGAATGTAATGAAACAATATATTAAAAATGATCATCAGATTAGCAGCAGCTGGAGCACTACATCAAGCCTTTGCAAAGAATCCCCTGTAACATGGCCTTTAAGTTATAATATCTACATCTGCAGGCTTTAAGTAAGCAAAGGAGTGATGCTAGCAAGGGATCTGAGCTCTCAGTGTCATTTCTTTTCATCTTCCAGATTTGATTCCCTAAGTCTTGTCTTATGAAAGGCAAATTTGCAACTATCATTGAGGCAATGAAGAGGCTATTATTCATCCTTGCACTATTGAAATCTGAACAGTCTAGTTGAAACTACCTGAGCTTCTCTTTTACTTCCCATACTTCTCTCTTTAGGCATTCAAATTGACAAATGCTCTTGTATATAGTTTTTAAACCCTGCCTATATGTAATGCATCAGTACCTTGTTATGGCATCTTTGATTTCATTGTTTGCAAGGCTACTATATCAGTAGCACAAAATTGCCAAGACACTAAGGAGCCCAATTTTTCTTTAATTTCTCAGGAAATTGACAGCTTTATGAACTGTCTCTTTACCTATGCCTCATAAACATGTCAGGCTGTAGGAAGCCATTCTAATTAAATCCCAGGAGAACTGCAAAGGAAGATTAGAGCTTCTTGGCAGATTATTAAAAAAACAGTTGTTCATATATACACAAATATCTGTACTGGAACCTAACATTTGACAGAACAGCCTCAGAATTAACCCCACTGGCAATTTTATTCTGACACCTACAAAAGGTCCCAGGAGGAAATATGCTAACTGCAACTTTTCATAGGAGTTTTTTTATGTCCCTTAATTAATTCTGCCCCCCTCTGCTCCCATAGTTAATTCAAACTAAAACCTGAGCTTTCTAATTCTTATGGTTTATTACAAAAAAATATGCTAAAGAAGGTATAAATATGACTTCAAGGACTAAACACAACTCTGGTTAAATAGGTAGAGTTTAAATTAGCATATTCATTTGTCTGCATTTTTATTGTATATGTTGAGTGTTTTAAGGATTCAGATATATCAAATTTTCTGCCTTCTTGGTAATTAGGAGGATCTCTATCCAACCTGATTTATTTATTTTCATTATTTATTTAAAAGATGTATGTGCTACACACCCTGCTAGTGGTTTTGAACAGCTGGAAAATATACAAAAAAACTTCCATAAAAATAATATTAGAAGTATGGCAGATATAAAACACAAACTGAAACAGTGGTGATTGAAGATCTGGATAAATAAAAAAAATTGATCTCCACCCTTGACTAAGTAGGGGTCTTATTCAATTCCAGTGTGTAGTATTGACTTTGCTCATTGATTCATTATAATAAATTTAATAATATAATATCATTTATTAACATCAATCAATCAAACATGCACACATCTCAAAACTCATAAGAAATGCCCCATTGGTGTCTAGGGTGAATTGCATTGTATGTCCTAAAGATAGCTTGGTTTTAAGTCATACATGGCTTTATGTAATATCAAAAGTGCTTTGAATTGGGTGCAGCAGGCATCCAGAAGGGAAGTTCTTGCAGCAACCCTTTTTATTGACATATTTTGTGCCAGCTGCCATTACAGACCATCTTAAAGGCAGTCCTACAAAGAGCACTTAGCAGCAGTCCAAACATGAGAATATCAATCAATTGAGGTCTCCTCCTTAATTTAATAATCAAAGTTATTGTGTTACATGGCTGTTGAACATTAGTTCTGAATTCAAGAGGACCCCACACTGCAAATTTATACTTTAAAGGGAATATAACTCCATCCAGGACAGATACATCTCCCAGACACTGAAGTCTGATCCTCAGAATCAGCAAATGTTCCATCTCTTTTGAGTTCAACTGTAGTTTATTCTTCTACATCCAATTCTTTATAGGAAATAATACATGGAGGATACTGAGATGTCAAAAGGAGCTCCCAGTAAAGGAAAAGTATAAATGCATATCATCAGCATATTGATGAAAAAGTAATAATGTGTTTATTGATTAATCTTGAAAACGTATCAATAAAATAAAATAACACACAGTCTAATTTCCAAATGATATAGACAGGAAGAAATATTTCAGTTAATTAATTTTATAGATGCACCTGGAACTGCAGCGTTATTAAACACTATGTACTAAGCTTGGCTAAATATGGAATACTGGATATTGGTTGATACTGTCAAAATTTGTGTGTTCCCAAAACAGCTTCCTATTGCTTTCTTTAAGGTTGTAAGAAATTCTGCCTAAAAGAAAAGGAAGCATTAATGAACTAAGAGATTATTAGCAGGATAGAAACTGACAGACCTCTAACACAGCCAACACAGGAATAGACCTAATTTGCTAGAATTATAGAAATAATTGATGAAACAAACCTGTTTTGTGTTTCTTTCCTGATGCTTTTGAATATTCAGATTACAGCTCTATATCCAATTATATAATAATAAGCTCCATTCAAATTCAGTGGAATTTATTCCTGAATGAACATGTTTAGTAATGCACTACCAGGATGTAGCAGCAAAAAAAAAGACCACTTCCAGTTTAAATTATTCTTTTTTAAATCAGAATTTAGGAGGGGAAATTTCCCTGAGTTGCTTAATATGCAACATTGAAAAGACCATCTGGGTTTGTTGCTACATGACAAGATGTCAGTTGGCAGAAACGTATCTTGGAGTCAATTATATGAAGGCACACTGGGCAGTCATATTGTTGTTCTACAATAAAGTCACTGGCTTTTATTATATTCACTTATGGCTATGAAGTGTAAGGGAGGTTAGACATAAACCATTTATCATAAAACAGCTTGGCCTTATAATTTGTACAGGGAAAACAATGGTTCATTTGCCTCATCTAAAGAAAATGTACATACTGTGTTGCCAGTTTGTGTAAAGGCCACTAGGAGACTTAAGCCGGAAGGCAGAAATGTCACTGTGGCAATCTGCTGCTAAACAACTACAGTAGACAGAAACTCTATGCCAGACATCAGCTAAAAAGTGAGAATGTGCAGACCGAAGTACCCCAGAAGCCTGATAGAGAAGGGACTGCTGTCGTGCCATACATTGACTGCATCAAAATTTAGCCCGGATGGGTACAAGTTAATGTAAGAGATTTTTTTTTTACAAAATCATCAGAATTGAGCAGCTAAATCTCCTCTTGGTTATAGCATTACAGCATGAGTATAGGCAGTAATGGTGGTGGGGGTAGATCCAGCACTAACTCCATACATCTGTAAGACTTTGAATCCACACATCCAAAAGACACACTGTCACAGAGAAAATAAACTCAGGATTCTTTAAGCAGAAGCTAGTTTTCATGTGCTGCATGAGTTAGCGGCGGACCACATTAGCTGTGTGCGTCACTGGATTACTTTTTGACTTCAAGGCTATTATTTCTGACTATGTGCAGTGATGCTTGTATGGTAAACAGAAATGGTCAAATATAATGTACAATCCTTTTAGATTCTTCCTCCCCAGTCCAACAGCAATAGCATTTAGACTTATATACTGCTTCTCTAAGCGGTTTACAGAGTCAGCATATTGCCCCCTAACAATCTGGGTCCTCATTTTACTGACCACGAAAGGATGGAAGGATGAATCAACCTTGAGCTGGTGAGAATGCCGTTTATATATATATCCAGAAGGAAAGATAAAAATTAGACTAGGATCTTTACAGAACTTCCCATTTTTATGATAATAAAGAAGCACTGAAGCCACTTTGGCAAAATCAATGGAACTGAGATATGTGCATACAGTAGTAAATATCACAAGTTTGTCCCTCAGGGCTCCCTCCAGCTGTACAGCTGTGAGGAGTGGCCCTTGATTACCCCATTTCCAAGAGAAATGGGATAGATAAAACAGCACCTTTTCAGCATATGCACCTAACCACTTGCTCACCTTATACTGCCATGAACAAGCAGGTAAAAAAGACAATAGCATTAAATATAGAGTCCACCTAGGGAAACTCATACATGTATCAACTAGCTAGTATTCACTGCTGCCTGCTGTCAAATTGTAACAGATTTGGCGACAAATGGAGATAAAGTTCTTTTGCAGGAAGAGATGGGTCTAGTCCCACTAGATTAGTATAGATGAGAGCTCTTGTTTGTAGACCTACAATACCTTTTGCTTGAGGGTGGGTAAGTTCAAGAACAAAATAATTCTCCTCCCTAAAACAAGGCTATCAATTTCCTTAGGACTCCCAGCTGCAAATCAGTGAAAGGAAATGATTTTATCCAATTCAGTTTATATAAATTCTTATAAAATGTTGTTAGTTGCCTAAAGTGAAGGACAGTTGGAATGAGTAGAATAAACTCCCATCATAGATTTCAGATTTTTATTAAATTAGAAAAAAAAATCATGCCTCGTAGTAAATTTACTGGCTCTGATACTCATTGTCTGAGATACTTCTTATGCCATTATGAGATTCTAGATCTGCCAGAAATGGAACAAGAAAAGTTTTAATGAAAGTAAATACAAGATCAGGACCATTTCTAGAACAATTTAATTTGTTGCATACTTTCTACTGAAATATATAACATCTACAATAAGCCCATAATTTCTGGCTGATATTTACAGGGGGAAAAACTCTATACTCTCAGTATGAAATGAACAACAGTAGCTGCTACCATTATCTTATAATTTATATCTTCCATTTGAGTTAGCTACAGAGAAATTCATAATTAATATAATTATGAGAAGTGTATATGTATATATAGCCAATTCATTTTATTTTAAATCATACTTTAACTTTTTGTCATGTGCACAGCAGACAGTAATAAAAGTGACAAGTAAATAAGGACAAATGGATTAATGTTAGCATAAATAAGAACTTGGCTATTTTGCCTGAGATGACAGAATCTCATGTCCTGGTCTCCCTTGAAGTTAAATTTAACGCTTTGTTGTATCACATGGTCAGTACCTTTTCTCCCCAATGTAATTTAAATTAATAAAAGAAAACTATTGGTAAATGGTTACTTATTGCTTGCAAGGAAAATAAACAAAATATATCAAACCTTGAAACATTTTGATATTAAGGCATTAGGCCTGGTCATAGCAAAACTAGTACTCAAATACAGTTTCTTCCTTTTTTCCTCCAATGTCATTGCATTCATTTGGTTTTCAGTAAATGCTAATTCACTGAAAGTTAAAATGGCAGCACACACTCAGTTTGTGGGTTGGAGTGTCTTAACACTTGTCATTGTCACTTGAACTGTCATATCTTGGATACGCACCAGCACCAAGGCATCCTTTTCATCAAAATGTCATGTCTAAATTTTTCCTTCATTGGGAGTGGGAAAAAACGGGCATTCTCAAGAGCAAGGAACAAGCTTGGAATTATCTAGTATTGATAAATTAAATTGATAACCAATAATAGCTGTCCTTACTAACAGAACCCTGAGATTGATAGAGTGACAAAAAATAACTGCTACCATAACAATAACTTATGGTGACTCTTTTCACTCTCCTTATAGTTTTATAATTTGGACTTGAGGATAAGATAAAGATGGGATCAGAGGAATAGAAGGTAAACCTGGAGTCAACAGTATAGTCTGAATACACTGTCTATAATTACTGAAGCAAGAGGGAGGGGGAGAATATATACATACATATACGGATATGGATATATACGCACATATCTATCTATCTGTGTGTGTGTGAAATACATCCTCTATTTGTGGAAATATAGCAGTATTCATTTCATACTTCTAACCCTATAGTCTCCACACTCAGCCAGCCATTATTTTTATGACAACTGGTAATGTGGGTTTATTCTGGTTAATTCTTAAACTGATAATTGAGGGACAATGGATGAGAAAAAATAAAATGGATGAAAGATGGCTACTGCCTTTTAGACAAGTTAAAATCAGCAGGGAGGAATTATCTCTGACTTTCCTAGCCAAAATCAACCATAATTCAAGGATTTGTTTCTGGAACAACCAGTGGATCTCAAGAGTAATGCTGAGGCTTTTTACAGTCCCTGATCAAGCACCATCTTGGTTTTGCATACTGGCAGGGCTACTGATTTGGTAGTTAAACTGCCAACAGCTATCCTGCAGGAGACCAACTGGCCAGGCCTCCCATGAGTTTTTCCTGTCTGGGGCAGGTAGGATTCCCAAATTCCCCTTCTCTAATTACTGTGTAAATGAACTTGCAAAACAAAAAAGCAGGTATATTAGCTTTTTTCCAAATAAATTCTGGAACAAGACTGATAACAACAATAATGATAATGATAATGATAATACCAAATAATAATAACAATAAACCAAAGTTTTGCATAGACAGCACTTGAAAAACATTGAAGGAAAATGTGATGACAACTTGACATGGGCATGGCTTAAGATGGGAACCATCAAGAAACGGAGGGTTTAATACTGGCTGCTAAAGAACAAGCACTACAAGCTAATGCCATGAAAGCGAAGGTACAAAAATCCACTGACATCCAAACTGCCGAATTTGAAGCAACTAAGTTGAAACTGTTTCACATTTAATATGTGAATGCAACAAAATTGCACAAACTGATTACAAAGCTAGACACGACCAAGTTGCTAAATTAATCCACTGGTCATTATGTAAAAAATATGACTTACCTGTATCCAAAAAGTCATGGGAACATAAAGTGGAAAAAATTGTCGAAAATGAGAAGGTGAAGATCTTGTGGGACTTTCAAATACAGACAGATCATCATTTGGAACACAGCACGCCAGATATCACAGTTGTTTATAAAATACATCAAGAAATTGCAGCTTCCTGCAATAACACCAGCGGAACTGCAAAAAACTGCACTACTCCGAACATCATACATCTTAAGAAGATACTTTGTTGATACCTAGGAAGGTGGTAGCAACCCGTATCAACCATTAGCGCCAATTATATTTGTGATACATTTTTAAATGTTCAGTTGACTGAGTTTCATGCTTAATGATAATAATAATAGTATAACATGTCATTTCTGTTTATTAAGGAATGGCATTCATCTGTGGTGCTTGGAAACATCACTGGTTTAAGATAAGGTCCAGCCAAAGCTAAAGTTGTCTAAGCACCATTTCTTTTTCTTGGAAAATTGGAATTGTACTCAGCTCTTCAATGGAAATTGCTGGGGAATGGTTCAATTTGTTCAAATGCAAATGCCTTTTCTTGTTATTAATGTACTCAACATGGTGATGCTGGATGTACAACTTATTTGGAGATCAGAGCCAGGACCAGCTCTCCTCCTATGTATGGGACCTCTTCTCTGGAGTAATGGGCCAAGAGGATGTTTATAACTGTTTATGTATGTATGTATGTATGTATGTATGTATGTATGTATGTATGTATGTATGTATGTATGTATAGAGAGTGGGGGGGGAGAGGGAGAGAGAAAGAGAGAGATGTAACCATAATATAATTGAAGTCAGTTGACTTTCTTAATTATGTATGAAAGATACCATGAAATGTGTATATGAAACATTTCATGTATTTTTGAAAGATGGATAAAATATGTTCACAGCTGCTATCCAGATAATCTCTGCATCTTCATTAGATTTTTATATACAGAATGTGCATATGCACAGATGGCACAGCTCTATCTACATTATCAGGAACAGGGATACCTTTTTTACTTAAGAGAATAACACAAATTACAGATAGACAGACCAGATTTCCTTCCTGTGAGCGCTATTAGATTAGCTGGAACTACAAGTATAATAGTTCTTACTAGCCTGAATTCTTGGTGCTCCTGTTATGTATTGAACATATATAGTTGTGTTAAGCCCTGTTAAAGTGACACTAACTTTTAGATGACCCCAACTGTTTTGAACATTCATATTTGGGCAGGCTTTTTCAAGTACTATGATTGGTTAAGGCCCTGTGGGCCTAGAGTATAAATTATAGGCATTTGCCTGCTGTTCCTCAGTTCCAGTTTTGAGTCAATAAATGTTGTTGTAGCTATGCTGGTCTGCTTCTTGCATACTGAAGCCCACTACACAATATCAGTGTTGAGTTATTTCATACCTTCCAACTAAGGCAACATAACTAAAATGCTAACAGTGCAGTTGGGGAGTTTATGGACAACTGCCAAAGGATTTTGCTTCCTTCATTCTTTCACTTCATTGAATATGAATGTTAAAAGTCTCCAAAAACACACACACACACACACACACACACACGCCCCAAAGTCACGTCCAGTAACAAACTGGCCTGAAACTGGTTGAAACAAGAGCCTGAAACGTTCACATTAGAGCTGGGACAGGGTGCTAATCCATTGCCAAATCATTGAAATGTCTTCTCGTTAAAAATTTTGTGTGCCAATTGCAGCCCTTCTTGGAAGGGGAGGTTCTGCTCTCAATCATTCATACCTTCGTCCCTTTCTATTTTGGTTATTGTAATGCAATCTAAATGGGGCTGTCGTTGAAGAACATTTGGAAGCTGCAGTTGGTCTACACACAACAGTACTCCACCGTTTAGGATGCACCTGGCATTCCCAAGTAGCATCTCTGCTCATAAACTGCACTGATTTCCAATATGCTTCTGGGTACAATTTAAATTGTTAGAGATCACCTGTAAAGTCCTACACGGCACTGAGCCAGATTATTCATGGCACTGCCTATTCTCAGTTATTTCCAGTAATCCCACTGGATCCAATAGTGTAGGCATACTCTGGATCCCTTCTCTGAAACAGCGCCATCTAATGGAATCTGGACAAAAGTACTGTTCAGTTGTGGTGCCTGCCACCACCAAGATCTGGATGGCCCTGAGCCTATTAAGACACCTGCAAAGTCCTGAAGACTGGACTTTTTCTTCAGGCAAAGGAAGATAGTTCTGGCACCGTTATTTTATTATTTATTCTTCTTTTTGTGTTTTGTTTTGTAAATTGCTGAGATCACAACAGTGAAATAGGCAGCAATATCATAAAGTCCTGAAGATGTGGCTTTGCCAGAGGGCCTGGGGAACCCAGAGTGAGATGGAGCCCATTAAATGGCTGATTTCAATGTGTGTTGTCCCCAAGGGTGTGTGCGTGTGTGTGTGTGTTTGTGGGGGGTTATTATTTTATTATTATTCTATTATTTTTATTTCTTCCACATTGTGTTTTTGTCTGTAAGCTGCCTAGAGTCTCTGAGTGAGTAGGCGGCAATATGAATTTTCTGAAATAAATAAAAAATACGACTTCCATACACAAACATACAAAAAAACAGTCCTCTTATGGAGGCAAGAGCTACTCCTGGTTCATCAGTCCTGTTGCAACTGTCCTAAGTGATAGTTGTTTCCTCCTTGTAAGGTTATGCTTTAATCAGAGGCTTGCAGAGAGCCATCTTGTGCTGCTAGAAGAAATGGACAGGGCCACATGGTCAGAGTGGATGGTTTCATCTTGTTTCATGCACCTTGCCTTTCGCCTTGTATTTATGGCATTCATTCCCCTGTATTCAATCATTCCTGTGCACAGGCATGAATAAACCAGGACAAACTTCAACTCTAAGTGAATCTGGAGACCTTGGTAGCCTTCTGATATAGTGTCCCCTACAGTAAACAATCTATCCCTTCCTTATCTTCTCATCCTGCTCCTCACTTATATTGGCACATGGATGTGAGTCACAGAAGAGGGAGACTGTATTGAAAGGATTCACATCCATGTTCCCTGGTGTGAAATGAAAGGCAGGAAAGGCTTTTATTCATTGAATTCTTGGTCACACTTGGGTAGTGCAAGGACATGGATTGTGTGGCGTCCTCAGCTTTGGTCTCTAAGGCCCGCCTCTTCTTTCATAGTTTCTTTGAAACTCAGCAATCCTAGTAAGGATATGTTGGGGTAGGAAATCTTGACATCTCCCCTTCCATAGCAAAAAAGTTTTCCCCCCATCATTAATAGGAACAGAGAAAATGCAATTCCCCTTTTAAAAAATGCTGAGGGAAGAGAGGATACAAACTAGGCTTGTTTCACAAGAAATCAGAGAATATCTGTCTATGTACGTATGAGAGAAAGATAACAGACAAACATGTGAATCTGTCAATGATCAAGTTAATGAATATGCTTGCTTATATGGATTATTGTATAATGTCCCCAGTGGTTGAGACCTCTAAGATTCACAAACCCCAAACATTGCTATCCCTTTTTAGTGGTCTGTTGCAACTATAGATTATCTGGAGCAGGTTTTCTCAACCTTCTTACCTGGAGAAATCTTCGAAACATTGTTTGGTTTTGTTGGAACTCTTGCATTAAAAATCACAAAAAATGTGATATTTTTTTGTATTTTTTTTAATGAATGTATTTTTTTAAAAAAAATTTATGAATATATATATATTTCTTTTTATGTACACTGAGAGCATATGCCCCAAAGACAAATTCCTTGTGTGTCGAAACACAAGGAGTTTGAAGTTAAAGTGTTTGAAGTTAAAGAAAATACGTTTTTTTCCCTGTTTTTTTAAAAAATCAGGATCTTCCACAGAACCCATTGGAGAAAGATTGGCCAGGTGTCTTACCCAATGGTTGTCAAATTCACCAAGAATCACAGCAGGGGCAAAAGATCTAGCAGGATTCATGGAACAGCCAGTGTAGTAGATCTAGGTAGAAAAAATAGGATAAAATTAGTGATATATATATATATGACTCAAATGATGCAAGATGGAGGATGGATGAAGTCTGTTACTGAAGGATACAGAACATAATCTCATCTACTGGTCCGCTATGGGTTAATGTGTGTGTGTGTGTTTTGTCTGCCCAATCTAGGGCTGAGAGAGTAATTGGCCCAATGTCATCCAGTCAACTTCCATGCCTAAGAATGGACAACAGTCTGAGATTGATTGATTGATTTTTCACATTTTTCCACTGTTCATCTCTCTCAGAGTTTTCATGCTTATGGTTCGCACCTTGACTACTATACCACAGCAGTGTGGGCACCAGGGACCGGTTCCATGAAGAGAGGTTTTTCTGTGGCCTGGAGGGGGTGTGGTTTTACGTGTTTCCTGCATCCCACAGATGGGGTTTTGCTTGTTTGTGCAGCAGTGATAGCAGTGATATAGTTTCACCAAGCGAATGATTTGAAGAGCTTAAATGCAGTTTAATTCAGCACAGTGGCTTTAATTAAAATTGGCTAACGGTAAAGAGCCAGAAAGGACTATCCTAGAGCCGGAAATGACTAGCATACATGTGCACAGGACCCTTTCCCTTTATCTTTAACGGTAAGGAACACCATGTAAATATGTGTCCAAAGCATCACTGAGACTGAGCAATCAGCAGAAAATGAGGAAGAATGAAAAGCAAGGGTGAGTAAAACTTTGGAGAGGATAAGAAAGTGTTAGATTTCAAGAAGAGCCAGAATAATCAGAAAATAATAAAGTCCAAATCACTCAGGAGGAGGAGAGGACAGGATCGAAATAAAAAAATAACATACTGTACACTTGAATAATTGGTCTATATATGGTTTATATATGAACTGGATGTTTTATGCCAGGTCATTATATAGATATCTCTGAATCTTAGTATGGGGTCTTTTAAAAAAAGCATGCTTCTATTAAAACCAACATTTCCTGTACTATTTTTTCAACAGAAAATCATGTTCCATTAGATTTGTCATTCTTCTGTGGCTTATCTTGTTAGCTGTAAATAGCAATAGCACTTAGACTTACAGTATATACCACTTCATAGTGCTTTACAGCCCTCTCTAAGTGGTTTACAGAGTCAGCACATTGCCCCCAACAGTCTGGGTCCTCATTTTACTGACCTCGGAAGGATGGAAGGCTGAGTCAACCTTGAGCCGGTCAGGATCGAATGTCTGGCAGTGGAAATGCAAAGTTAGCCTGCAATACTGCATTCTAACCACTGCGCCGCCAGTAAAATGGTAAAATAAGGAGAGGACAATATCCTTCCTTGCAGCCACTTCTAAGTCTACAAAATCAGTTGCAGAGGACTGGAATAATCTTCATGGGGAATTTTTTGAAAGTACAGGTTGTCCTTGACTTACCCATTGATATAGCAACTGTTCAAAGTTACAACGGCACTGAAAAAAATAACTTTTTTCATTTTTCACATGACGACTGCAGAATCCCCATGGTCATGTGATCAAAATTCAGATGCTTGGCAACTGGTTCATATTTTTGACGGTGTGGTCATGTGATCACCATGGTCATGTGATCACCTTTTGTGACCTTCTGACCAACAAAGTCAATGGGGAAGCCAGATTCACTTAACAATCAGGTTACTAACTTATCAGCTACAATGATTCACTTAACAACTGTGGCAAGAAAGGTTATGAAATGAGGCAAAACTCACTTAACAGCTTTCTTGCTTACCAATAGAAATTTTGGGCTCAGTTGTGGCCTGTAATTGGGCAGAATTGGGAAAGGAGGAAGACCTTTCGTGCAAGCAAAAAAGCCACATTTTATCACCGAGATTGGTTTATAGCAACATATCAGTGAGGGCAGCCCTTATGAGTACCACTAAACAGATTGATGCACTGAACTATTAAATGCGATCACCTGTACTCACTGATCTATCTCAGGAAGTAGGTAAGATTAATCGAATCCCAATTGATGATAGCATCCTTTTAATAATATGATCTCAGATCAGTTGCTATCTAGAAAAGGGGGGAGAGACAGCCACATCAGAACACAATTATGTGCAGCCCAAACCCATTGAATCAGGATTCAATGACTGGATACAGTATGTGTTGAACCCATAGAAAATTGCTCAGATTTTCAGCCACGAGAAACTCCACTTGAAAAGGACTCTTTTCAACTCCAAAATTTGTGTTTTATTGTCAATATTATTGTCCATTCCTCCAAACTTTATTAAATTTCAATTTAACATCCTTGCTTAATTTTGCACTGCAAAATTAATTTACACACCCCAATGAGGTGACCCAGGACAACAGAGAAACCAATGGACAAAGCCGGGGATCCCAAGTTGTCGGTCCTATGATCATCAGTGGAGGCAAAAATGCACATGACCAATTGAAAAGTGAGGAAGATCTCCATGGCGACAGCTTGTCCTGATGTTGTATTGTTTTGCACCTAGAAGAGAGCAGAAGAAAATTAAAGCTCCTTTTCTGAAATCAGTTGCTTTTATGACAGCTGAAACACATTTTTTAAACCCTCTTCAGAATTTAGTATGTTGAATAAAGGTATATAAAAGCCTATCTCACAACTGTGATTCTGGATGGCTTACAACATTAAAAAAGCCAAATCCACAGAAAATCTTAATACAAAACTTTAAAAAGCAGGTGATGAACCAAACCAAGATACACCAAATCATAACCACATCATGAGCTCTCACTAGCATTCTAATCCACGTGCCTAGGATCACATTCCAATCCTTTAGAGCCTTCTGGTAAACCAGCAATCTAACCTTGGGGAGAATTGTGCTCCAAAAATTAGGCTTTACAACAGAAAAGGCCTCCTTTCAAGGGCCCACAAGATGACCTTTGGCTGTCAGAATCCATAGCATGATTTTCAGCTGCATCTCATTGTTAAGATTCTTTTTAAACGAACTACTGCGGGGGGACTTCGTTCACAAATAATTTTGAGCATTGTATTTTCATTTTCTTTCAGCTCCCTAACCTCATTGGAGGTGTAAAAATAACCTATATGTTTCATTGATGAATAGGATACTGTATATTAGGAAAGGTAAGCGATTACCCTGAAATGAATGGAATTTGATGTACAACATAGGTACTAAAATTGAATACTCAAAGAACACAACATCTACTCCCCTCCCTCCCTCCCAAACAAACAAACAAAATAGATTGCTAGAATCATCATAACATTCTGAAAATTCAATCCAGTGACATCTTTTTTCTTGTCTGCTGTTGGGATTGACATTTCCTGCCAACCACCACTTTGGTGGTTGCCATTTTCCACATTCCTGGATCAGTCATATGGATAATGTTTTGTTAGTAAAGATGGAGATGGCCACTACCTTTGGGCTATGCATCAGTGTCAATACATGTCGATATGTTAACATATCAATGATCCAGACTGAATTTTTACTTTTTGCCTTCCTAAAATGTTAATAGAGAATCAATGCCCATAGAGATCCCCACACACCCATTAGGAAGATGGGCTGCCATGTATTTGCCTGGTTTTCTCTTTCCATTACAATAGTACAGTATCTCACTGTCATTGATTCAATATTACCGGTATATGACTACCCTGAGGAGAAATAATTGAATGAACTGAGCAGATAAGATCTCTATTATTTGTTTCTTTTGCCATTCCAACTGCAGTTTGATTACCTTTGAATGAATCTATGCCATTGGGGAAGTAGCATTCTAGTAATAGCAGAGATTTTTATCTGTGACTCACCTAAGCAACTGAATATATCCATTGCAATCCTGGAACACTTTGATGTTTGATAGTATCACACCTGACCCTCATGGTGACTCCATAACGTCCCAAAGATGCTGTTCAAAAGGCTTCTTGGTTTGAGAAGGGAACATTTTCAAGGCAAAAAAACCCCCAAGAAAGTCCAGCACCTTTGGGACGACCATGACCTAGATGATTGAGAATCTCCATAGATGTGTCTCCATAATGCAAGCCCGTAAAATCAATGACCTATTGATTTTAAACTATTCCCCTTTATTAGGGAGTTTGTAGAAAAAACATCTCTATTTCTCTCAATCTGAATGCAGCTCACTAATCTACTCTGGGTGGTGTAATATATGCTTCAAGGCCCCGATTTTTAGTGCCCTGCCCAGCACACAGCAAAGAGGCCAGTGTTATTTTATCTTTGGTGGTCCAGAGATTGTGTTTGATCATATTTGGCTTGCTGGGTTGTTGTGACCTACATCTAGACTTTGTTGTAATGTCTATCTGCTGTTGATTGAAGGAAGTGGCCTCACAGAAGCAATGTAGTAAACTATTCCCCTTTATTAGGGAGTTTGTAGAAAAAACATCTCTATTTCTCTCAAGGGCTGCATCTTGGAGGCCATGTGGTACATGGGCCAAAGTTATCAGTAAGTTTGTCAAGAGCTAAATATGGGTGGGATGCCAGTTCTTTCTTGGATGTTGCCATTTTCCTCTTTTTGATACCTTTTCTCCCTAGAGCAGAGCAGCTTTCTCTTCAGAGAGAAAGATAAATAACTAATAATGGAAGAGACAAATAATTACGATAGCAAAAACTGATCTCCTGCATTAAAAGTTAGGCTGAGGGCTGTGACAAAATCACGCCTGCTTCAGTTTTGCCTCTCCAAATAGTTTGTGACGTTTTGTTAAGAGTTATCTCTAGGCCGCAACTTTGTTATCTATAGAAAACATTATTGGAGAGTTTGAAAATGCAGCATCTGGTGTAGGTGCGTCTACAGGAGGGTAAAAAGCTAAGATGGTGACTGTGACTGCAATTAAAGCCCTACCCTCGCATGCACATTAAAAGAGGTAGGGCTTTGATTGCATAGTCATGCCAATCATCTTAATTTTTTAAATCCTCCCTGTGGTTGCCCTGATCCAGGGCTCCATAACAAAAACCAGTTGCTCAGATACAGTTGCCTTGCATAAGATGTCTGCATAATTCATGCTTTCAAGGAGCATTTCTCTCCCTCCTTCAGGTGCAATTCCTGTGGTTGGATCAGAATCTCATTAGGTAAGTAAACAGAGCTCATGGGGAAGAAAAGGTAACACAGAGCATCACATCAGCATATTTTTTTTTCTCAACATGGTAATCTATCTTGATAGACATTTTGCATCGGAAGGCTTTTCAAAGCTGCATGCTTTTTTTTTTTTGGCCTTGTTTGACTGAGGAGCACCTAAATGTCGAAAGGGTGCTATGACATCTTTCATCAAAAAGCTGACATGGTGGGTGTGATTAATTAGCATAATGTGCTTACTTATGAAGAGGCAAATGGAGGAAGGACTCCCACATACCCAACTTACCAGCTCTATTTATAATATCTTTGCCTTTTGTATGAACTCCCTACCAGTTATACTTCCTACAGATGTCTCTAAGTCCATGTAAGGAGAAATACAGTGAGATATTCTGGAGATAAAATTTAACCTGGAAGTTATTATTTTGCACTGTACCATGCAATCCCCTACCCCCCCTTTTTTTTCCCCC
>JANHFL010004927.1:590957-601554 GCA_032468155.1 Oxyrhabdium leporinum
CCCCCCAGGAAACAAAAAATAAAAGAAATAAAAGGCACCAGGAAATGTTAGTGGGCACATTGATGTCCACAGGTTCCATGTTAAGGACCCCAAGATAAAGCAATTCCACAAGGGTGTTAAGTTGAGGAAGATCTGGTAGTTGTACATCCGTTTTATCATAACTGGTCTTTCTCTCGGTCTGATGGAAACCTATGCTAAAATAACTTTCTCTCGGGGGGATAGTCACTGACATGCACAGGCTTTCAACTTCTCTCTGGCTTGTAGAATGTTCTTTTTATGGCTCTTTTTTCTCTTCGTATAGGATCATTTTTCCTTTTTTTCCTCTGGAGGTTATAATTTGTGTGTGTACATGTGAATGTTATGTATCAGAGGTGTCCAATCTTGGCAATTTTAAGACTTGTGGAATTCTGGACGTTGAAGTCTACAAATCTTGAAGTTGCCAAGTATGGTATATATCCATCTTGTTTCTTAATTTTCTGGATCCATTAAATGTTCTCCTCTGTGTACTTATTCATTGCATGTACAGTGCCACTTTTCTTAGACCTAAAAGTACTCTCAGCTTCCACCCTGTCTTGTGTATCTACCCACCCCTTTCCAAGGAAGGTAAGTTGGAGGATGATTTACCAGATTTTTCATGGCTGGTGAGTTAGTTGTACTTGTACTACTAATCTAGAAACAAGTATTAGTGTATTTCTCTAACTAGTGACATTCTTTCTTGTTCTTTTTAAAGAGCAGCATAACCTTAAAGAAAACTAACATCAAAGCATGTTTAGGTTCAACTAGAAAAATGGGGCCAAATATATGGTATTCTCACAACAGAGGGAATATTTTCATAGTTTCCCACCATAGTGGTATCATGACATTTTCCTTCTGTTAATGCCAGTAAATTAAAATACATTTCTATAGAGTCACAAAAGTTACAACAGAATCAACTAACTTTACCTAGTCACTCTAGATGTTGTATATCTTTGTTGCTTGATTGAGACTATACCAAATGAAGAATATTCTCAAAACTGAGATGAAATACCTAGTTGTTGAGCTGCAATATTAAGGGATCATGACAGTTAAGTTTTAATTACTCTCATACCTCTTTGCAAATCAGGCCTAGGTCTATCGTACATCTCATGTTTAACATTTTATTGGGTTGTAAAATAAAATAAGACACACAATATGAAAGTAAATATCATACATCTGACCAGCCAGATTAAAACAAAAGAGCCAGTGTCCAAGTAGGTCTTATTATGATGTTCAGTCATTTAAATATGTTTATCTGTATTTAAGAGCAGTTAAAAAACTGATTATTGTTACAATGTTACTGGCATTTACAAATCAGTCTCTTGCCCTGTGGCAGAGATCTATTCTGCTACATCTTACACAAGATTTTGGCAAATAAAAATGCAGCTGACAATGCTAAGGATTGTCTCATCTTTGAAGAATGCCTGTCAGATTACCTAACTGAATGTGCATGTAGATTACACTCGTAAAACCGAATTGTATACAATTAGAAGTATGCAAACATTCCTGTTCTTCTCCTGCTTGCGTGTTGTAAAATCTCCAATAATTAGGGATTAATTTAATTCCCAATAGGCAACTGTACTTTAATGGTTCTTTGAGGATGCCTTGATAATCCACATATTTCTCCAGAGGCTTGTAAATTATTCCTGAGCTATATGACCTATGGAGTCTTCCTGCAAACTCCTCCAATAAATTATCTTAATAATCTTATTGTAAATTGCCTTATTGGCCTTTCCCACAGATAAATTAAAAAAATAAAGCAATAAATTGAAAAGTTCCCAGAATTCATAATCAACAAAGTTAAGAAGTCAGACTAGCAGTACAAATGATTGTCATGGTGATTAATGCAACCTTTTTCAACCACATCCTCAAAATAGCAATAGCACTTAGCAATAGCAATAGGACTTAGACTTATATATCGCTTTACAGCCCTCTCTAAGAGGTTTACAGAGTCAGCATATTGCCCCCAACAATCTGAGTCCTCATTTTACCGACCTCGGAAGGATGGAAGGCTGAGTCAGTCTTGAGCTGGTGACAATCAAACTGCTGACAGTCAGCAAAATTGGCCTGCAATACTGCATTCTAACCACTGCGCCGCCATGGTTCTTTTTAATAAATTAGATATTGTTGGATATCTCTACTTCTTAAAAACACAAGGAAGTTTAATTAGCTAGATTAGTTTATGGATAGGCAAATGGAAAGGAAACAATCTCCGTTTATAAACAAAAACATCCACAATACAGTACTATAATGATAATCAATACAACCATTAAAATATTTTCAATTATTTTCAATGTGGATCACATAAATATTTAAAATCGTCTTTAAGGTGGAGCTGATTTCACTAAGAAAAAAGGGTCTCCAGAATAATGGCAGCTTAACCTGCTTCTAAGCAACAGGATCAGAGCAAACCGGGTTCCTTGTAGTTAGTTAGTTAGTATACAATATGGAAACATTTACAGAAAAGCATTTTCTCCCAGCTTCAGCAACTCTCATCTCCTGGTAGTATGGAATCACTGTACCAGCCTTTTGCCCAAATTGCTCATGTTGGATGGGACAAATCTGGTTGATGGAGGTGATCTTCAGCACCAAGCCATATAAGTAAGACCAGCCCTTTAAATGGCACCCAGACAAGTACTTCCAGCCAATGCAGGGCTTGTAGCCCAGGTGCTTTATGTTATCCTGTGCCAGTTAGCACAAGGGATACTGCAATTACAGTTTCTGGATGGTCTCCACAACATGCATTGCAATGCATCAACTAGGTGATGATGACAGCATGAGTTGCAGGTGCTAGCCCCTGCTCTAGGTTATAACTGGGTAAACACCCTTCTGATCACAACATGTATCTGCCCACTCAGCAGTAGCCATGAATTCAGGAGGACCCACCAAATCACAGAACTCAAAGGCAATGCCATCCCTTCAAGAGACATCCCTGGGGTCCATAAGGATCTTCAATGTACAACCAGCAACTCTGCCTTGCATGAATTTAATCCCATCTGCTTCTTTCTATCCAGGTCCTAACAGCCTCTAAACACTTTGACAAAACCTTGATTGCATTTCAAGCGCGGGCCAGAGTAACAATGTATAATTGGGTATCGTGCACATATGGAAGATACCAATCCAAAGTGACAGATGACCTCTCCCATTAGCTTTATGCAGATATTGAAAGTGAACAGGAGAGGATCAAAGTCTGCTGCGTGACACATCGAAAGCCACTGAGCTGAAATTTCTTCCTCTAAAGCACAACGTCCCAGACCCCAACTACCTTGCAAGTAGTCCAAAAATATTCCATGTTGGTATTGAAATCCACTAGAAGATCTAAAAGAGCAAGAAGATACACACACACACACACACACACACACCTCTGCTAAGTTCTAACCTAACAAGGTAATCCACTAACACAACTAATGTGGTTTTTGTGCCATATCCATGCCTGAACCATGTCCAGATTATTTTAGGGTTTTATGCAGTTATTTTCCTACTATTGGGACAGCAGGCCTACCCTAGCCACTTCATTGGAGTCCACAGCCCAAAAGGAAGACTTTGCAAGATATTGTCCTAATATTACTATGATCCCATCCCTCTGAAGACTTTAGTGGCAATATGCTGTACCAAATGGCACAGCTGCCAGCTGCTAGTCAGGAGCACAACATTCTAATAAGGGCAGCTGGCTGACAGCTGGCCAATATAATAAGAGATCAAAAGCAATAGCCCTACAATATTACCATGTAACCATCTATTTTACTATGATCCCCATTTTCTATTAATGATCAGCAATTTCAGAAATGGATAACATGATGCCCTTTGGCATTAGGGTGTCCACTTGTCATCCTCATGACCTGGCTGGTTTAATGTTTAAAACTATTTCAATTTTTAAAAATATATAAAGGAAAAGTCAGCACACTGCAAAGTGCCCTTTTTTCCAAGAAATATCCCTGGCTTTCAGGAGGCATTCGAAGAAAATAAAAAAGATATGAATGATTGCAACTCATTTTTTTTCCTTGCCCAGAGAAAACCTTTCAGTGTTGGTAAATCGGGAGAGCACAACCAAGTAGGGAGGAGATAGGGGATTATGGGTTCACAGGGAATGTCTTTAAATAATGATTATATCAATCATGTAGATCTTCTAGTATTTGCCACACCATGTCAAAAGATACCAGGCCCTGGAGCTTATGAAATGGGCAAATAGGTATTTACAATGAGAAGGGGGGAACTGCAATATTTAAGCTGGTAAGGTGCCATTCTTTGCAATAATACATGGCATCAGAAAGTACTTGCTTTTTTTCTGAACAAACAAGTAAATAAAGAAATTGGCAATTGGGTAACAATTTGTCATGCCAGCATCAAGGCGAGGAACTGGAATATGACAAGGAAACGAACTGCTAATCCCTTAAATAGCATATGGCCCCTGTGGGAGAATAGAAACCAGAAAGGTTAAGCAAGGATTAAGTTTACAAGGCTAGAAACATGCAAAGATCATTGCTAGATTTGGAATCCATGTTGATAAATATATCATATTTATAATAACTAGCTTCCTCTAAAATGGATCGAAAAGACCTTCTAGTAAAAGCTTATATCTTTTTTTTGTGTGTGATAGAATCTATGTATCTTTAACATCTAGATAGTGGTCAGGAAGATATATTGGTAGATTTCTGAATGATTAAGAATAGATCAGCAAGGTGATTAAGCAATTAAAGGAACAAAATACATCCTTCCTCTCCTTTAGTTAGGTCACTAAAAGTCTGTTCGGTTGTATCAGGGGTGTCAAACTGGATTTCTTGGAGGGCTGGATCAGCATTGTAGTTGTCCCCCATGGGCTGGCTGGTTGGGGGAGATGGGACGGATGGCAGACGGGAGAGATGTCTCCTGCAGCACCCTGCTGGCCAAAATGGGGTGCAAGGGGGCGCCTGTGCCCCCCCCCATGCCCCATTTTCACTAGCAGAGGCACTGCGGGCTGGTCCTTTGATATTTCCAGGCTGGCCCCAAAGGCCAGATCTAAGCACCTGGTGGGCCACATCTGGCCTGTGGGCCTTGAGTTTGACACCCCTGGGGTTATATCCATCAGGTCGGTGTTGACTCTAGATTTTCTCTGTGATGATATGATCCTAATGTAGCATTTCAGATCTTCCAGTGATGCACTTATATTCTGCATCAGATTCCAGAGAATGGAAAGTAGAATTTTCGTGAAAATACAAAATCTTGCAAGCCTGAAATTTCCGCCCTCAGTTTAATGGAAGTTCCACCTAACAGGAAAGCACATGTTTCATTACTGGCATCTTTAGTTAAAACAATGTCAGTTGGAAGAACTGGGTATGGGGAGACCCAGTAAGTTAAGGGGAAGAGTGAGCTGGTCCAATAGCTGAGTACCCATATCCCACTAGATCAAAAATTACTATTTACCAACCACCCTGGCTTGGGATTACACACTATGGTAAATCATAAGCAAACTGCCTATGTTTTAGCATGAATTGTGAACCATAAACCCCATATATTGAGTCCTGCATAACATTGGACTTCACTGAGTCAAGATAAAATCCAAATCCCATCCATTTCTTCTATGGGATAATCATTGTAAAAATCTGGGTAATATCAAAAGCTCCAACTCTTTCAAACCATTTAGTGATAGTCCAGATTTCTGCCGTCCTGGTAACTCTATACATGAAGTTTGGAAGAAAGGTACAGTAAAAATCAGCAGTAAGGGAAAGCAAGATTGCTGACCTTTTTAAAAATAGCACTGCTTTCCTTTACCCAAGTTTCTCAAAGGAAAGGCTGTAATTCAGTAAAAGTGTATCTATTTTGCATGTAGGAACTGTTAGGCTGGGAAAAATTCAAGAGACCCACTATCTTTCAACATAAACATTACTGAGTTAGCATGACCCGTATTAATACACTTCCTATACAGCGATGACCCAGAAAGCTGGAGTCCTTCAGCCCTTCCACTTCTAAAGACAGTAAAATCCTTACCTTGTTGATGGCCAAGCTGCCCCGGATATGAGGTGGAGTGATTTGATGCAGGAGAGCAGCCCCCGTCACAGCTCCTAGGATCTGTGCCACCATGTAGAAGATGGCCCTGAGGAAGGAGACTTGAGAGCCCACCAGGCAGGCCATTGTCACTGCGGGGTTAATATGGGCTCCGCTGACATGACCCACTGCTTGAACCAAGGTACCAATGGCCAAGCCAAATGCGAAGGAGATCTGGAGGACATTTGGTGGGGAAGCAGGCCAGTTCAGAGCTGAGCCCAAACCGAAGAAGACAAAGAGGAGTGTGGCTAGGAATTCAGCAAGGATAGCTCGAGTGAAGGCCACAGAGCGGAGTTCCCACATCATGGATGATAATTGTGCAGATCAGACTGGGTTGAAAGCTGTAGTTACACTTTTCCTTTTCAGTGATGATATTGTATCCTGGAAAGGTGGTGGGAAAAAATCCGTATGTATGTGTGGATGTAGGCGTAGAGAAAGAGAGAGGGGTATATATATGTGTGTGTATATATATATATGTATGTGTGTGTGAATCTTTACCTGCAGAGCAGGTAAAAGTTATTTAAATGGAGGTGGGGTTTGGAAATCTAATGCTTTTCATTTCTGTTCCAGTTGAGTTATTCCAGTTTAGACTCTGCCTTCTCTGATAAACTGAAAAATTAACATTTGCTAGTCTTTCCTTCCCACTAGATCTTAACCTTTTATTTCATACTTTCAAACATATTTGGCAGGGTTTTTTTGCCATTGCCTTTTTGACCTCTGTTTTCCATTTCTTTTTAAGCTCATAGTTTTTCTGTGAATTTATTTCAAGTAATCTACTGGGGTATTTATTTATTTATTTATTTATTTTGGGGGGGGAGGGGCTTTGAATTTCTAAGCAATGTCCAACAGTTGCTCATCTCTTGTATCCTGTACTCTCAACTATTAAGATCTCCCAGTATCTCTCATCATTGGCCATGCTGAAACAGTGGTGGGGAACCATAATCTCTCCAGTCTAATGTGATTGGAAGTATTGCATATACAGATGCAGGGAGAGGAAGGACTGGCTTGTCCTCTTTCAAGGTCACTGTCCATCCTTGGAATTGTCGAACAAAATTTGTTCTTTCTAGAGCCCTATCACAAATTCCTGCTAAGCTTCTGTATCTGCAACAGTATTCTTTGAATGGGAGAACATGATTGCATGGTGCCTATGGCATCAAACAACTACTATTTCAAATTTCCTACAGTGCAATGCTCTACAATGGGAAGCTCCCATATATCTGACAGCATCTCAGGCCTATTCATAGCAGTTTGGCATCCTTGACTGATTTTGTGATCCTACCACATCGGTACCTTCACCTTCATCTGCTATGAATCTACCTTAGGTATGAACAAATTTTGTTCTGCCAGTAGTTGCATTTCCACAGCAATACTCCCATGTGGATTGTATTTCATGCCAATAGCAGATAAAACTATAGGAAGATTTGAAAAGGGGATGAAAAGTCTATGAAGTTATATTGAATCTATTCCATGAGTAGGGCTGATGATCAGAATAATTATAGAACAATGTCCCAGTGAATATTTGCTGACTCTTTCACTTCCATCTTTTAAAATTCCATCTCATGGTCCTTGCTGGATCATAATCTTCTCTTACAATTGTTAATCTTGGTTAGAATTTTACTATTTGTAGCTTTAAGCAATGTGCTTTTTATGCTGCCTTTAAATATGAAAATTTTCTAGCAAAGTTGTAAGCCCTTGGTTTCTAGGGTAACTTCCTGGCATTGATACTCAAAAGTCTAAGAATGTTATCCTTGTTTCTTATGTTTTTAAATATTACTCCCTCATTCACTTTAAAATACTGATAATATCTATCTGTCCCACTTGAGATCAGGCAGGCTTTCTCCATAATCCCTTGATCATAGATGGTCATCTCAGGGAATAGAGATGTTGGTTGACATTCAGAGATGCAGATATGTGATTCTTAACACAAGATCTTTATGCTTAACAAACATGCTTGCCCAGGAATCCCTACAGCTGAGGGCTCCTATGTCTATATCAGGGGTGTCCAATCTTGGCAACTTTAAGACCTATGGCCTTCAGCTCCCAGAATTTCCCAGCCAGCCAAATTTGTCTGCTTAGCAAATGGCATGTATTTATGACTGTTGTAGTCCTGGGGTCAGGTGATCGCCATTTGCAACCTTCTGCCATGCTGAGAAAGAATGAGTGGCCCAAAGTCACCCAGCTGGTTTTTTATGCCTAAAGTGGAACTAGATCTCACCTTGTCAGTTTTTAATCCAAATTATGGATTTGAGGAATTGTATGTCACTTAAATTTGGTTGATTAGAACAATTTATAAGCCCTGTATTATGTCTGCAAAGATTTTCTATGTAACTTTCAATTTTGGAGTACTTCTTCTCCAGCATCTCATTCAATAAATTACAAGTTCTTCTCGGATGTCCAATTATTTCCATATTATTAAGAGTCTTACCCACAAAATTGACTTGTCTTCCAATGGACCTTTATCCACTATAACTTTCAGTCTATCCTCTCATACTATAGAATAAATCTATAGTATTTTTTTTCCTATTCATTGCAACATAATGGTTATTCTCATCAGAGCCACAACAATTTCCTGGTGATTCCTAAAAAAACTACTCAGCATTCCAGTTCATATTCTAATAAAAGGCAATGGCAGAATAAATTCTTATAATTTCCCACCCCTAAATAGGTGCATCCTGCTGTGGTCCATGTGGCTAGCAAACTTGCTTTTAATTCTTTCTCTTGAGAAGGTAGCAGTTTATTTATTGGAGAATGTATGCTTCATTTGCATCTGCCTTTTGTCTACAGAATTTATGGCGGGAATGATGAGATCATCTTGTTTTGATTGAGAAGAGAATGGGGTGTATTCTCATGTATGAGTAGCCTTTTGCAATTACTGCTGTTACTTGACTTAATCACTAGGGGATGCTGGACCTAGCTACATTTGGGTGAAGTCAGATAATAAAAGTCCTTGCCTAGCTTCTCAACTTGGATGTCCTCAAAGCTGACCATAATATGGGGTCCGAAGTCCTGTTTCTAATTACAAATCCTCAATTGGATAATTAAAATAGCAACTTTCTCTCCATTGGAGGGCTTGGGTTTTAATAAATTAGCATCATGGATTCATTGAGAAGGTGAGGAAGGATTTGTTGCTGTTGCTTGGATATCAAGGTTTGGTTACTTAAGTGCTGCCATTTGGTTGCAGCCACTGCCCTCCAGAGTACTTTTGGAAGATCAAATCTGAAGTGTGCTAGTTGACAATACTGGGTTAGATAGTTTGACACTACATAAACCTGCTTCCTGCAATCTTAAACACAAAATAAAAAGCCACAGTCATCTGAGGACACTCTGTGGCAACCTGTAAAACAAACATTCTGTGGCTAATTAGTTTAATCAGGCTTAACATCCGGGGTTAGAGATGAATGATCAGAAAGTTGATCCTTTACCAGCCCTGAAGGTTTTAATTGTCTCTTTAAACAAAAGGAAAGAAATGTATGGGAAACCCCCAGCTCTGATTTTTGCCAACTACATCTGGTGAGACTGGACCATTCCTTGGAAATAATAGTGGTTGGAAAAAAGCTCAATAAAGTGAGACTTAATTTTAAAAAGATAGGGCTGTGTGTTCATGCTAGGTGTAGAAAAAGTGATAAGCTTGGTGATCTCTGAGCAACAGAGAAGGCCTTCTCACACCCTACTTCTGAAATCTCTTATCCAAGAGTCTCTCTTTGCTCCCATGGCTATTGGTTGTCCTCACCTAACAATGTTAATTGGAGTCAGCAACTCCACTACTTAATGACACAATCAAAATGCAACATCAAACAAGTACTGCCAATTTAAGATCGCAGTTGTGGTAGTCCCATGTTACTTGATTAAGTGAATCCCTCGTGTGTGCAGCATCCTGGATTGTCATCTGTGACCTTCTGCCAGCTTCCCCATTGACTATGCTTGTTGGAAATTGACAGTGAAAGATGTTACAGGTGTTATGTCTGCCTTGTATGCAGCTTTATTCCTCTATAGCATTCATCTCCATTTTTTTGTGATATATTTCCTGTCTCTCTAGGATTTACCTCTATCTACTCCTGTAAGGCACTTCCTGGTGTGTGTGTGTGAGAGAGAGAATATATATTCTCAATGATGGCTTGTATAGTGTTTTTTAACAGCATTTTATTAAACTACTTGAAACAAAAGTTGCAAATGGTGAACATGTGGCTGCAGGTTGTTGCATTCCTCATAAGTGCAAGTTGGTTGTCAAACATCCAAATTGCTATCAGCTGCAACTACAAGGACCCATCATAAGTCTCCCTCATTCGGCATCATTGTCACTTTGAATGGTCACTGAACAAGTGGTTATTCAAGGAAGACATCTGCATGTGTTGTTTTGTCTCCTACACTGACTGTTGTTGAATTTCATTATTGGAGTTCTCTGTTTCTTTACATTTTGTCTTGTTTTTGACATTTTATCTAATATTCCTCGTGACCAGTCAACACTGAGCTGGGTGGATGGATAGATGGATAGTGACATGGATGGATGGATGGATGGGTGGGTGGGTGGATGGATGGATGGATGGATGGATGGATGGATGGA
>JANHFL010004927.1:611870-622869 GCA_032468155.1 Oxyrhabdium leporinum
AATTGAAAATCTATGGAGCTGACTAAAGAAACTTGTTAGTCAGAAGCAACCCAGCAATAAAACCCAGTTAATAGAAGTAATCATTCAATCTTGGTTTCACATTATAACAGCTGCAGAACTAAAAGACTTGGTTCACTCCATTGGAAGACATTGGAAGGCCGTAATTCATGCTAAAGGTTACCCAATTAAGTATTAACTGACATGGTGATAATTTTTGTATATATCATTTTTTCTATGCGTTTCACTTTTCTTCTTTATAACTGCTATTCTAATAGCAAATCCTTCATAAAAGTTATTACATTACATTCTTCATTAAATTATCTTTTCATGGGCATATACTTTCATGGTACTACTAAAAAAAAAGTGGTATTATTAGCCATCAAACCTCAAAAATACACGTTTCCCAAAAGGTTTCCACAATTTTGGCTGCTACTGTATAGGTGTTATTTTAGCTTTTTGAAGAATGTGTTAACCACGAAGAAATCATAGGATTGTTAGAATCGGGTAAGTCATGTTTTTGCTAAATTTCTGCTTCCAGACCATAGAACCCAAGTGTATTTCTTATTATTGATGAACCATGGTAGCACAGTGGTTAGAGTGCAGTTCGAATCTCACCCGGCTCAAGGTTGACTCAGCCTTCCATCCTTCTGAGGTGGGTAAAATGAGGACCCAAACTGTTGGGGAGCAATAGGCTGAGCCTACAAACTGCTTAGCGATGGCTCTACAGCATTGTAAAGTGGTATAAGTGCTATTGCTATTGCTATTGCAAGTGGTCCTTACCACCATTTGTTTAGTAACTGTTCAAAGTTACAACGGCACTGAAAAAAAGTAACTTACGACTGTTTTTCACACTTACGACTGTTGCATATTATGGTCATGTGATCAAGATTCAGACTCTTGGCAACTGACTCATATTTATGGCGGCTGCAGTGTCCCTGGATCAACCTTTTGTGACTTTCTGACAAGCAAAGTCAATGGGGAAGCCAGATTCATGTAAGAATCGTGTTACTAACTTAACCACTGCAGTGATTCACTCACCAACTGTGGCAAGAAAGGTTGTAAAATGGGGCAAACCTTGCTTAACAATGGTCTTGCTTAGCAACAGGGATGCTGGGCTCAATTGCGATCGTAAGTTGAGGACTACCTGCATTTCCAACTTCGGCATTCCAATTTTCAACCACATGCAGTACATCATGCTTGCACATCCTGTTGATTCCAAATTAGATCTGTTCATAAAACCTCAGCCTTTTCTTTTTCTGCATCAGTAGATGGAGAATAAGTTTGGATAAAATGGTTCTCTGACGTTATGTGATATTATTTGATCATTGACTGCATAATACTCCCTTTACTATATCCTTTCTAACTATGAAAGCAACATCATTTGTTCTTCCTTTTTATGTTCTGAGTAGTAAACAGAATAATCTGACTGAAAGTGTACACTTCTAGATCGTTTCGATTTGCTAATACCTAAGATGTGAATGTGTGGTTGATTTATTTCCTCTTTCATTGTGTTGTGTTTTCCCATGGTGATGTTTCTTAGGTTACACGTTCCCACTGTAATTTGGTCTTTGCTTCAGATTTTATTTCCTCGCAATCCAACATCAACAACTAGGTTTCCTGAAGGATTTAATCTAGCTATATTATAAATACTATCAATACTCTGAGAGATGCTCACTTTTCTTAATAGCATGTGGAGTGCCATCCATCATCTGGCACTATAGCATCAGTCTCTTTCAGCTGTATATCCATGTGGTTTTCTTGGTAAAAATACAGAAGTGGTTTTCCATTGTCTTCATCTGTTCAATAAGGAAATGACGTATTTGCTGTTATTGCTAAAGTGATTGTCTGCTTCCATCATCTTCCTATATTGCTGCTGCCTGATACAGGTACTTGCTTGCTTTAACTGGGCAGCTGAGATGATCTTCATGCCTTGGGAGTAAATATCTTGGCAGTCACTCCAGATGTTCTCTCATCCTTCCCAGGAACACCCACCTGTCATAATGAGGCAGCGTAGCAGGTTTGTGGAGATGTGTTGGACCCTCTTTCTGAGCCTATACAGGTAGTCCTGTATAGAGTTAAGAGAAATTAGATGGACAGAGTGCGGCATCCCTTATCAGTTATGAGGCAGCCAGGGAATGTTTCTGCCAATGTCCTCTTCCATTATACAATAATCTTTCTTGGCTTCTCTATTCATTTGCTGATTAGATTTATATCCTTCCTTTTGTATAGGAGCTCAAGGTGACATATATAAGTGCTCTCATCTCCTATTTTCCTCACAACAATTAAATTCCAAAGGAAGCCCATGGAGTCTTTTCAGAAATGGTATTCAGTTGCTGTTAAATTGGGGCCAGGCCCTTACATAATGCTTGAAGACTGTCTCTTTCCCTTGAAGAAATATGGAGAAAGTGTCCACATCTGATTTCTCAATTCACAAATTTAGTGGGGAATTTTAAGAAGCCTTTAGTTTTAGATAGGTCTAGATAGGTCACCCCAATCAGAATTCTTGTCCTCTGTATTTTCCTTCTGCTACATTGGTTAACTTCCAGTGCTTTGCTTGTCGATCCCTTCCATCCCAAAACCTTCCCATTTCAAGCCATAACCATCCCTTTTTGTTTGGAATGTATCATCAGAGAGCTGAAAATGCATTGAAGTACAAATTGCCTGTCCTCTTTATGTCTAACAATGTCTGTGGGTCCAGATGGAACTCAATGACATTCCTGGAGAATAAACAACACAACTAGCAAAAAGCCAGGGGGTACCTTATTGGGTTTTTCCCCCCAACCTAGACCATCACAAAAGGCTGAACTTAATGTATTTTTACAACAACATTAAAGGGTGCAGCATGGTAATATTCAGCATATGAAATGAGAGGGTTAAAAGCAGAAGGTAACAATGTTGACAGGAAAATACAACCATTGTGTGTGAAAGAGGCTGCCAGTTACAATTGTAAAACAACAACAACAAAAAACCCTACTTTAAACTCTTGCTGCATTGTAACAAGAGACATCTGAGGACTCTCAGAAATTCTGTGATGTGCTGTCTAATTTAAGATACATGAAGAGAAGGTTAAAAAAGTTCGTATTTCCTGACTGCTCCAATTTCAGCAACAGATGGAGGAATCTTTTAGTGATCTATGAAAACAGGAGGGATTCAGTTACCCTGCTGCTCTGTCAGCAGGAAGAAATCGCAAAATGGAAAAGAAGCATTTTCCAGAGGCTTGTAAAAAAGAGGGTGTTGTGCATTTTCTGTTTCAGATACAGATGCCTTTCCTTATTAAGGTCATGTAGGGCTCCACCAGTTCTTTGAGAAGCAACCACGTTTTCATAACATGGAAATGTGTCACTCATAGGTTTGAAATTCAAGCCATGTTATGCCTAGTCTGCTTGCTTGAACTATTGTTTTCCTTTAAACACTAAGCTATCTGGGAAAATTTAACTGCACTCTTTGTATTTCATGAATAGATATATTTGGGAAATCCGTTTCTGAACTGTAAGCAATTGTAATCGATTGATTTACCCTCAGATGAGACAGAGGTTTTGTCAATGTTCCAAGCTCTGTAGGTTTAATTTTCTTTATCACTCTTGGCTATTTCCTGTACTATACATGTTCATAAAAACCAATTGAGGATTAGAATATCCTATTTTTCAAGTTTCATATCTACTCAAAGTAATTTGCAACAATAAGAAGCAAGGTGTGAGGGGCAGGCTATATAGTAACCTATACAATGGGTAACATATATATATATAAATAGGGTCTAGGTGAGCATTATGATGCAGAACTGATGGGATTGTGTGTGCATACACCATCATTTGATCCTTTATAAAGTTGCTTCCAGACATGGATCTGTTTTTCATTTAAATGTCTCTAATTTTACTTAAGTGTTAATTACACTTAATTACACTTATTTTCTATCTTTCCCTTTGTCTTATTTTTTATAGTAATTTTAGTAAAACTTAAAATTATAAGAATAAAACAAATACAAAAATAAAAGCAAACAAATGAAAACACAATGGTGCAGAAATTAAAAATAATATAGGGAAGAAAAAGAAAAGTAATATATAAAGAAATTTGGACACCAATTATAACTCACTTTATAGAAACATTTTTAGTAACTAATAAGCTTTTCTTAAAATACAAGTGATCTCATCTTTCCACATCCCATCTCTTATCTTCAAACAGTCCTTAAAGTCTTTTCATTTGAATCTTGATATCAGCAAAAGCCCACTACGAATAACAGATAACCTATCTATTTAAAACTTGGTCAAATAAGCCAACTTTATATTCCTTCCTTTTACTTCTACCAGTTTTAACCTTTAGTCCCTTCAAATAATGTCCTAGAACTTCATTTCTTTTCACTTTTTCCTTTCTCACAAATTTCTCCCCCAGAGGTCCCCCATCTTTATTATTTCTTACCTTGTACTTCCTTTATTTTTAGTGCTAATTTTATTTTACTAAGCTTTATTTTACTCATTCAGAATGTCTGAAGAGACGCAAATGACTAGTTATGTATCTAGAACAGTTCAATGATTTGTGTGGGTTGGAGCAGTTCTCTTAGCATAAACTGCTCTTGCTGCTGCTAAGATAATCAAACGTGTTATGAACTGACAACCCTGTTTAAGTATCTCCTGCCTAGAAATTTCTGCCTAGCAGGAAACCAATGTAGCTAGAGTAATGAACTGAGTGCCAGTTTTGCTGAAACTTTATTTATTTTGATTTGCAGTTTTATTCTTCATGAATAAGGAAGTCTCCCTCCCCCAATGTAAGATTTTGATGCATCTAAATCTGATGTCAATTTTATTAACCCTTAATGGAAAGTAAAGGAAAAGGATATGAACAATTTCAGGATCAAGAGAGATACGTGACATAGTTGCTCATGGGCTACACATCTCTTGCCTTTGCTATATATGTGAAGTGGGGTTTTTTTTAATCCCCTTCTCTCTGCTGAGAGTGCTTTGAGTCAGCAGAAAATTATATTGTCATGTAATTTGTTATCCTCTTTGCTGATTGCTATCCTGTCTCTACTGCTTTTGTTTCCATGAGATGCTTTTCTTCCAAAATAAAGATGACAGGACCAAACAGATTTTATATGCTTTGAGGCTACTCTTGGAGGGTGTCAACGTTAGAGGGAAATTGGAAGAAGATTTTATTTATTTATTTGTTTATTGTATCTCACCTTTATTTATTATATTAGTTTTACAAATAACTCAATCTTGAACATACAGTAACTTCCTTCTCCTGTTTTCCATACAACAACAACCAGTGAGGTGAGTTGGGCTGAGAGAGAGAGACTGGCCCAAGGTCACTCTGTCAGCTTTTGTGATTAAAGCAGGACTGGAACTCCCAGTCACCTGCTTCCCCCCTGGTGCCTTAACCACTAGGCCAAATTGGGTCTCAACCAGTTTGCCAAATATTGTCAGTGATGGTTTTAAAATTGGAAGAAGTGACACCAGTATCTTCTGCTATGCTGATGACACTACCCTAATAGCTCAGAGTCCAAACTATAGTAATGAAAAGTAAGAAGCACAGTGAAAAAAATAGAAGTAAGATTAAGCATGAAAAAGACTCAAATAATGACTCCTTCAACGTTTGCAGCCATTTGTCTATTGTGGGGATCGAAGTGTCCTTCCATTTTTGGGCATCAAGTAATATTGCTGTCATCAACATATATAGTATCAAAGTTCTAACTTTTTTTCCAAGTCTTTTTCCATAGCTTCTGATTTTTTAACATTAGAAACTCAAACTAATGACAACATGTACAACAGTCAGCCATACAATAGACAATGAAGTTACCAAAGTCCTGTAAATAGTAGCTTCTGCTTTTTAAGATTGACTATAACTCTCTTTTTACACCTCAATAGTAAAAAAAAATAGAAGTCAAGAAATATGCCATGACTAGGATTTAGTTAGGCAGCAATGAAAACCTTTGAAATCTGATTTATATACTGTGACATGTATTTACTTACAAAAATCAGAATCATGAAGTCAGTAGTTTTGCCTGGGACACTATAGAAACAAAAGTTAGGCCTTAAGGAAGCCGGATCAAAAGAGTATTGATGGTCTTGAACTTTAGTGTGGAGAAGCTGCCTGACAAAAGCTAAAGATAGCCAAGGAAAAAAGGGTCCTAGAACAAATAAATCAGAGTGATTGACCAGGTTCAAGTTAACATATTTTGGAAAAATTATGTGAAAAGCCAGCTTCCTTGAAAAGTCCATAATGCTGGGAAAGGTGGAGAAAAGAGAAGAGGACAACCAACAACAAGTTGTTTTGACTCAACTACAGTGGTAATGGTTAAACCACTGAAAGACTTGAAAGACCACATTGGGGACAAAACATCTTGAAGAAGATCTGTCTTCATGTGATCACGAAGAATCAACACCGAACTTGATGCTGAGTAATGAATAATGAAAAATCTAACTAAGGCTATTCTGCACCTATCTTAAATCATGGAAAAGGTAACATCAAGGCAGAAAAATTGTTTTGCCAAAGCATGTTTGTGCCATGAGTAGGTGCATATTGCATTTCTGACTTAGTCATAGTTGTGCATTGTGGAATGATGACAATAATGCTTATACTCACTTGACTTAAAAGAAGTTGGTCAGATTAATCAGAAGAAAATGTATATGAACTATTTACGCACTGAGAAGAACTGCATATAATAATAATAATAATAATAATAATAATAATAATAATAATAATAATAATAATAATAATAATAATAATAATAATAATCAGAAGCATTTTAACGTCTACAGAGGCCAACACCCAGCTAAAGAACCGGCAGCTGCAATTTCATATTTTTTGAAATGATAATAATAATAATGTGCTCTGGGATTTTAGAATTCAAACAGACAAGTGTTTGCCACATGACACCTCAGACTTAACAATTGTCAGTAAGAAGGACAAAAATAAAGTCTGAATAATGGATGTGGCAGTACCTGGAGACAGCAGCAGAGAAGAGAAAAAAAAAAAAAAAACCTGGAGAAAAATCATAATATGCCAAGCCCTGTGGTTATTTATTTATTTATATCTGCCTTTATTATTTTTACAAATAACTCGAGGTGGTGAACGTAACCAATATAAGGAAAAAAAAACTGTGGCAAAAGAAAGGAAAGATAGGCGCCTTGGGTACAATTCCGAAATATCTGGCGTATCACTTCGATCCCATTGGTATTGACAATATCACCACCGGTCCATTGCAAAAGGCAGTTTTAACAGAATAACTGAGTTGGAAGGGACCTTGGAGGTCTTCTAGTCCAACCCTCTGCTCAAGCAGGAAACTCTATCCCTTTTCAGACAAATAGTTGCCCAGTCTCTCCTTAAAAACCTTTAGTGTTGGAGCACCAGCAATTTCTGAAGGCAAGTCCTTCCTCTGAACAATTGTTCTAACTCTCAAGGAAATGTCTTCTTTGTTCAAGGTTGGTTCTCTCCTTGATAAATTAACTGAATAATAGAGTTGGAAGGGACTTTTGAGGTCTTCTAGACCAGCCCCCTGCCTAGGCAGGAAACCCTACAACCATTTCACACCAATGGCAATCCAATCTCTTCTTGAAAGCCTCCAGTGATGTAGCACCCATTCCTTCTGAAGGCAACTTCTGTTCCACTGATGGATTGTTCTCACTTTTGGGAAGTTTCTCCTTAGTTCTAGATGGTTTCTCTCCTTGGTTAGTTTCCATCCATGGCTTCTTCTCTTGGCTTCAAGTGCTCTGGAGAATAGCTTGACTCCCTCTTCTTTGTGGCAGCCCCTCAGATACTGGAAGACTGCTATCCTGTCACCCCTGGTCCTTCTTTTCGCTGCACTAGACATACCCAATTCCTGCAAGCGTTCTTCGTATGTTTTATCCCCCAGTCCCCTAAAAACAGCTTCCATCCTGCGACGGTACCTTTAACGCCATCCATCATTTCTTCCTTGAGTTCTTTCAAATTCGTCTTTGGGTCACCCTTCCCAGCCATCCTCTCTTCAGCCAACCTTTTCCTGGAAATGTTCCGCTCATCAAGCTTTTATACAGTGAACTCGCTTTTGCCCGATCTATCCGAAACTTTCAAGCCATAGTTTCCTGATTATTAGTGCTTCTCGTGAATTGTTGAAAAAGAAAAGGAAAGGGGAAAAAAAATATTATAAGGGGAATGGAAGCATGCCAGAATACAGACACAATGGTGATGTGGATTCAGGCAAGAGTTGCTTATAGGTTTTGAAACAATTTTGTTTTGAACAAGCATCAGTCCCTGCAGGGAAGCCCCAAGGAAAATAACACAAGGAAACTCCACTGAAGAGCAGCTGGGAGAGACTTACCTTGGAAGTAAAACACTGCAGACGTGTTATAAACACACACCCCCCCCCAAAAAAAACTGGAATAAGGTTGTATAAACAGAGGCATAGAATAAAAATCACGGGAAGTGTGCTAGTACCACTTTATGGGTGAGCCTAGCCCTCGGCTTACGTGGAAGGGGAGGGACTTCCGGCCATGTCCGTCCCTTGCCATACATCAGGGGTGTCAAACTCGTTTTCATTGAGGGCCGCAACATCAAGGTTGTGTTTGACCTTGGAGAGATGGGTGGGTGTGGCCATGGTGGGCGTGGCCAAGTGCTAAGGCAGGACATCCCTCAGACCCTCCCTCACCCTCATAATCTCCTTCTGTCAGGAGAGTCTGTCCTTCTACAAATATGGCTCCCAAGGTTGACAATTCCCATTTCCTTCCTTCCGTCTCTCTCCTCTTTCCTCCCTCCCCCTCCCTCCCTTCCTCCAACTCTTCCTTCCTCCTTTCTTCCTTCTCCTCCTTTCCTCTTCCTCTCTTCCTTCCTCCTCTTCTTCTTTCATCCTTTCCTCTCTTCCTTCCTCTCTCTCTTCCTCTCTCCCTTCTGGGTTCGAGCAACGTTCCATTTTTACTCTGAAGACGCAAGAGGCAAGGAACACCGGACAAGAGTTGGTAGAGGGCCAAACTAGGCTGAGCACCCAGCACACATGTGGCCTCCGAAGGTGTCAGTGCTCTTCCTTTGCCTCTCTTCCAAGCCAGTAGAGCTACGGGGGAGCTGTTTGCACAGGCCCGTTTCCCTCGGCTTGCTGCGCTCCTGTGCATTGTCACCGCTCCCCCTCCCCTCTTCCCTTCACCACCTTTTAAAACCCACACAGGTTCTACATAATCAGAAAATGCAGGATCCCTGTCGACGGCTCTCTAAAGATGTGCAGCCTGGATAATTTAACCTGTCAGCAACATCCATCACCGGGATGCATGCGGCAGCCAAATGAAAGCACACAGGGAACAGACTCGGGAGGCCTCTGTGTTCCAGGCCGGGCTTGCCCAGAAGAGAAACGGCTCCTTCCTCCAGGGCATCGGGGGTGTCGCTTGCATATGTTGGCACTCTGACCCATCGCTCACTAACCAGCCCGTGACCTCAGCCGTAACCGATCAATTATCTTAATCAAGTAGAAATTAATGCACCTTCCTGCCCGTGGCTGTTTACGAATTGAATGCTCCTTTGCTAAATGAAATTTTGGAGAGAGAGAGAGGGGGGGGGGAGGGAGAGAGGGAGAGAGAGACCAAACCCAGAAGCCTGGTGAGAATAAATAAAGATGCACATCTTGTAGGGCATTCTTCAGAGGTGAGTCAACAAATAAAGCTCACCTTCATCTTTATATTCAAGAGTGGGAATATTTAGATAAAAATCTTATTTGAACACTTCAAAGTGTAGGAAATGTGATCAGAGATTTTATGTTACTTTGAATCTTAAGCCACTTGGAGTTTTGTCAATAAAACTTGCCATGGGAACCAGTGAAGAAGCAAGCAATGCAGTTCTTTAAGTATGGGAGAAATATGTTCTCAGTGTCATTTAATAGTTGAATAATTCTAGACAAGCAGTTGGTAACCCCAAAACACTTTTAGTATAGAGGAAAAAAGATGAATAATTTCCAAAGCAATCATCTAAAAAATGTCTGTCTGAACTACTGAAGCCCCATCTAGGAATAGTCACCAGATTTCATGAATAACAAAGCAGCAGGTATACCAAATGCATTTGGCAGAGAAAATGGCAGTAAAATTAAGAAAGCAATATATTTTAAGCTAATCCTTTCTGATGGACGATTCCTTAAGATCTCACAGTGGCCTTGCTGCCAACATCTAAATTTTGTGGCACATCTTTCTTTAGCTGCATACCAATCTTTGTTTAATTGTATCTAATGTCAAGCCTTAACCACAGGAAGTTGGTTAGGAAAAGTGGCAGAATAATTAATTCTGGGGAGTGTCTTGTTTTTAGAATGAGGTTATACCATATGATACTCCCACTTCATTCACTCCCACACCAATCTGTCGAAAGTTAAGAATATATTTACACTGATGTCTAGTTTGGACTTCGTGTATTGAAGTGGAATTAATATTAAAAAAATTAAAATGTCACCAAAAAATTTAAGTAAAATGAAATCTCTTTCTTGGTTGAACAAACGAGTAATGTTGATTGAAAAAGAAATTAAGGTGGAGATCAGGAAATGTTAATCCAGATTTTAGAAATGTAGCTATTAGAATATATTGCAGTAAAAACAACCAAGACTAATTCAAGACTAACAGATCTATTATAACTTACAGAAAGAAAACTCTTTCCCCACAGCTATTGTGAAATTTTCTAGTCCTCAAGTTGGCAGAAAACTGTGTTAGCTTAAATTGTTCTGCTTTGCTTGCTGAACCCTACTTAGTCTTGGGATGAGGCCAACAACTACTGCTGTTCATACAGCTTTAATTCTGGACAAGTTAAGAAAAGTGATTGGTGGTATCCACGGGCTTCATTTCCTTCTCCCACTGAATTTCATTTGCCAAAGGAGAAAACATCACATTCTCTCTTACCTGAAGAAGATAGGGCTGGAGAGGAGGTGACAAGATGGTCAGACTTATCTGGTTTGGCAACTGTCAAAACTTTGAATACAAGACAGCTGATCCTCCTAGGTGGCACAGTGGTTAGAGTGTTGAACTGCAGGCCACTTCTGCTGATTCAATCTAGCGGTTCAAATCCCACT
>JANHFL010004927.1:622969-638390 GCA_032468155.1 Oxyrhabdium leporinum
AACCTGGAGCAATCTCAAGTATGCCACAGAAAGAGTACTATGGCAGATCCTTGAAAGCACTGGGCTCTGCAGTCAATAGTGCTGGACCCAAGGCTCATGCTTGGATAATGGTGCCAAGTGGCCTTTTAGACTAGTAGTGATGGCACTAGGGCTGAAGTCAAGGCCTGGGCTTTTGGCTGCTGGTATTTAGTATAGCCTAGGATTGGGGAAGATAAAGAATTGGATTTTTTGTTCTGGTGTGTGTGTGTGTGTGAGGGAGAGGGAGGGAGAGGGAGAGGGAGAGGAGACAAGAGAGAGGAACAGAATATTTTTTTTGAATTTTTGACAAAAATAAAATTGCAATCTATAAACCAAATAAACGGGGGAAAATGACAGAATTCAATTGTTTTTAAAACAAGTTCTGAAGTATCAGGTACTAAAATGTTAACAAGGAGTGTAATGAGTCCATTGCTGAGCATCTGCCATTTTCATAGGATCTGTGTCATAAATGAATGTGCTTAACAAGAAGCAAATTGAATGAATTTGTAACAAGAAACAACCAAAACTATCAGGTGGCTCAGGCACCTTTTCCTAGGTGAAAAAGCCAGAACTCTTTGCATGTTGAGTGAATCGAACATCACATTAAACTGTAATTCAGCTTTTATTAGTTTAAATATAGCACTTATAGCAGGGTATATGAATATATCAATTGTACTGCGTTAATTATGGATTAGGATTAAGTGTTAATGGAAACCCAGTGGAGACATTCATGCAGGCAAGCATCCATTCTTCATTGTCAAAAGGTTCTATTTGCTTAAAAGCTTCTGCACATAGAGCTCCCACTTGCCTCTCCTGTGGATGCTTGTGGAGAATTTGTGTATGTGTATCTCATCTTGTCCAATCAAATAACACATGGAATATTCTTATAATTCCTCTAAGGACAAAAATGGAGAAAATTGGACTTGTGATTCTGTTTCTGCTCTTAACTCTTGCTTTATTTAAAAGCATTTGTTTAAAGAAGATACAAGTATATCTTGAATAGGTAACACTATTTGGATTTTGGTATTTTGCAGAGAACTTCCATTGTCTTTTCTTGTATACTCAATCAAAAGTTTAATATGTTGGAGCTTTAACTTTTTTTTTTGCATAATAGGGAAGAAAAACATGTTAAAAAGCCTTATTTATTAATTCCTTTTTATTTAATTGTTTTAATTGATTTGCCTTTAATTGGCTAGTCAGCACAGGGTAAGCTGCTGATCTAGAAACTAAGAGACTGTGAGCTCTAGTTCTGCCTTCGGCATGAAAGCAGACTGGGTGACTTTGGGCCAGTCGCTCTCTCAGCCCAACCAACTTCATAGGACTGTTGTTATGGGGAAAATAAGAAGAGGAAGGAATATTAGGTGTGTTCACTGCCTTGAATTATTAATAAAGTAATAAAAGAATAAATGTCTAATCAATAAAATAATAAAATTTGGATATGGTCACACACTGTTCCGTTACTGTGTACGCATAGAATGTAAATGAGTTCACTTTTTAATAGCACTAGACCTCTAGCTTCTTGCAAAATCTCCAGATTTATTATTATTTTCTTTAAAAGCATCATTATATCAACAACATCAAACAATTACATTCTAAACAACAAATTAAACAACATCTGTCTTCCCATGCCCATTCAGTAGACACAAATACCAAATCCTGTCTAAACATTTGGCTGACTGTGTGACCAACCATAATAATAATCAACAACTTGTATGTGTCCTGACTGTGGGTGGTGTTTGTTTTGTTGATATAATTTAGAAGATATCCAAGTTAAATAAATGCTGATTCAGAAATTCACTAATATGTTCTCTTGAGAAATGATCTGACTGGATGATGTATTTGCTCCTGAGCATTAAATCCCATTTTATGATCCTATCTATTGGATTTTTAGAGAAATTCAATGAAATAAGTAAAAAATACTTTGTAAGAGATTTCATTTTTCTGACTACATTGGTTTTTGTTTGCTTGTTTCATCTGAGTAAGTGATCCGGGGATTGCTAAAGTTTAACTGTGAAGGACTGGTAGATGACTTTCTATCATTGTGACCAATTTAGTAAACATTTTCCAGATAAAATGTCTTTTATCTGTTCTAATTCAACTTGGTGCTGAATATCATTTTGGTAGAGATACTCAGAGAATGCTTGGGGATTAGTTAACTTTTGCAAATTCTGATATAATTGATCTTTCCCACATTTCTAAATTCCTGTGTTATTCACCAGCTTTTAAACTTCTTGGATATTTCACTCTCAGCATAAGTGAAAAAAATGATTTCGATATTGATATAAAGAGGAATTGAAAGAGGAAAAAGTTTTAAATTAGTTTGGAATGTAAACTTTTATTCAGATTAACTTCAGATTTACAGTTGAAAACATGCAGAAGACATGGATTCAATACCTGCGTCATCTTTTGTTTTTTACTCAAAAGGTATGTCAACAGCAGTGTGAGGATCTATCTATACTGGCTGATTAAATCAGCTAGAGAAGTTATAATGGACTGAGTCAGTGTTTTTAACATCTTTTAACATGATGAATAATTTCAATATTTCAGAGCAAAGTTCTAAATTGGTGGTGGACCAGCTTTGAGGATTAATCTGCATTTTTTTTCAATACATCTTATTTGGAAACTAAAGCAGATTTGGTTTACCCTAGTTCATCAATTCTAGAAAATGGATTTTTAAAAAATAAATACATTAGGTTTGGTTCTGCTAGATCTCCCAACAGCGTTCAGGATCAATGAACATCTTTCTGGCACTGTTTCCTTCATACAGGTGGATTTTAGATTTCCTGGCCAGTAAAATTTATATTTTTAAAACTTTTTGAATAGGTGTCCTCTCTGACTAAGTTTTGCTACTGAATGTTTGGATAGCTGAAGTTGGGCCACTGGTTTACCAAGTGTGAGGGCAGTGATCAGTTGTCCAGGCAATTGGTTCTTTTAGATCCAGAGACAATAAACACTCCAGTAAATAAAAGGATTTTAAGCTTTACTGTTAATCAAGCAAATGGAAAGCATAACCTAAAAAGTATATATACCAAGCAAGATAATACTCAAATCTCTTACAAGTTACCAGGAGCTCTTTAATAATGACAGGAAAGATGACCCAAGGATGGTTAATTTCCACAGAACCTAGCACAGAACCTAGTCCACATAGAATCTCTCAAGAAACAACAATGCCAAGGTTTCTATCAAAACCTGCCCTCCATGACTTAATGACCTTGCTTCTGTAGTCATCACACTTCAACACCTGATGGCACATGAGTCAAAACTCTGAGAATTTCACAGATAAGAAAAGCTGTGGAACTATGTGAACATGTCTCCCCTCCCCTTTATTCAATAAGCAAGGCTGAAAAACAGGCAGGTTAGCTCAGACAGACATCTAAACCTCTAGAACAGGGCTGTCAAACTCCCGGCCCATGGGCCGGATGCGTCATGTGCTGACCACACCCATGCCCAGTTTAGCAAAGAGGAAAAAAGTCCCGATACTTCACGTGACGCTGCCGTGACGACGTGAGTTTGACACCCCTGCTCTAGAAAGTTCTTAACATGAAAAAAAAAATCAGGCCTATGGGTTCAGAGGTATAGCCTCTTGTGCAAATGAGCACTGATGATGTTCCCTGGTTAGGTAATGAAATATCAGGGGGGGAAAACAACCAAATCTAGCCAGCACCAAGGACCCCAATTGCTTTTCAGATGCTGCTGGTAGGCATTTGTACATTAAACCAAATGGAGGCTTCAGGGGACATTCAAATAATTTCAAAGGGGAAGGCAAAGATTGTTTATCAACTTCATCTCCCAATCGTTTAATTTTTTTAGTGAGACTCTTCAGAGCTTATTAACCTTTTCCAAAAAATATGACTAGTCCCCAAACTACCATCTGTTTAATGCTTAATGGTGATAAAGTTAGAATACTTTTCAGTTGTAAATAAGCTTTCCGTTTCTCCAGAGTAGAGGCTTGTTCTGACCTCGACCTGCTTTTTCTTGTTAGGGATCATTTATCCACCCCTATATTGGCTGACTATTTTAACAGTGACTGGGTTGATTCCCTTGATCTGTTGTGGTACACAGAAAACTGCCAGCAATTGCTTTTACCACACTTCTGCACTTTGAACAGCTGTGACCAGAATCCTATAGACCATTTCTTTTGATTAGAGTCAATTTGTCACAGATGTACATCCATCCTCTGTGACTTCCACTGCCAGTTTTAAAAGATTCTCTTGTTCTGGAATTTATAAAGAAATTGCTTATTAAACTAAAATATAGCTTCACTTAAAGCATCTTCTTTCCAATTTCATACAACCTCCTCCTTTTTTGCCAACGAACGAAAGAGAATATTCTTTACCTTGTCAACCATAGTGTGAGGTTAAACCTGTGTCCTTCTTGGTCCTAGGACTCTTCAAAAAATGTTTTGCTACTGTTTGATCTATGGACCATTAGAATTAACTGCCCGTTCTTAGGGGAGCAGCTGTGTTTATAGATTAGTTGAATATTTTTTTCAGTAGAGATAAATATTCAAAGATTCATGTAATTACAGTTGTATCTGGCTGAAGGCAAGCAGCCTTGGGACAGTACATGAACAGTTCATTGCAAAGACAACATCATACAACCCAACTGTACTATTTTATTCCCCCAATAACTTTTCAGAATCAAAGAATAAGAAAATTATGCATAATTTTCAATTCAGTCATGCTTGAATTGCTTCCACAACCAAAAAACACTTAAAATTTCAGAAAGACTATACCAGCCCAGGGAGGCTGTATCAGACATTGACCAAAATATTTTTTCTTTTCACTTTTGTTCGTCATATGGGGCAATATTCTGAGGTATATTGGATTAATATACTGATGTAAGAGTATTGCTTATAAGCTGTAAACAGCCCCGAGTCTTCGGAATGGGGCGGTATATAAATGTGAAAATAAATAAATAAATAAAAAATAGTCTCTACCTTTTGCTCCCTATGTGCCTTACACTGACTTATCTCTCACTCTGTGTACACATCTTGTAAGTTGTCTAAACATCAGACTGCAGATATAGCAATAGCACTTAGACTTATACAGCTTCACAGTGCTTTACAGCCCTCTCTAAGTGGTTTACAGTGTCAGCATATTGCCCCCAACCATCTGGGTCAACCTTGCTGAGTCAACCTTGAGCCGGTGAGACTCAAACTGCTGAACTGCTAGCAGCCAGCAGCCAGCAGAATTAGCCTGCAGTATTGCATTCTAACCACTGCACCACCATGGCTCCATGGATATGGAGGTGCTTTGCACCTATGATCTATCATTTGACTAAATCTCTCTTTCATCTCCTTTTTTTTCCTCATTCATCATATCTCTGTCTTTTGCTTCTTCACCCTCTTGCTCACTTGCAATCTTTCCCTCTTTCTCTTGTGAAAAACCTGACCCTCCTCCAACATCATTCATTCAATTATTATTTTGGGCTGAATTTTTGTATACTTGGGGTTTCATAAACCATTCTTAATACTCCATGTGCCTGATTTGTGCAGCCTTCATGTGGTTGACTTATTATTTGTCATTTCTGGTATAAGATTGTGGCCAGCAACATGGAACTAATCTAATTAATAGTGTGTACCAATCTCCTTTCTACCACTAATGGCAAAGTTGTAATCCTGAATTACACAACTAAATTCACATTGAGGATAAAGCAGAAGTCTCCTTTATGTCCTTTCTTCTCCTCTCTATTTATTTACTAAAGCATTTACTAAATGTTCTAGATTAGTGATTCTCAACCTTTTCTTCACCACAGACCCCCTCTTATGGCATAGACCTTGGCCATAGATCACTAAGACTCAACTCAAGATTTAAATAATAACATTTCTTCAAGCCTTTGTGGACTTCCTCTGATGACATTGTGGCCTTCCAGGGGTCCACGGACCAGAGGTTGAGAACCACTGATCTAGATCTATACAAGCCATCCTTGGAGAAGCAACCCTTATTTTGCTTGCATAGCTAAACAAAATCATCCTGAACTGCACTGAAGGACAAGGTACTTTCCTGAGGGACAACTGATATGTCTAATGAATTACTGTTGGTTATAAGTGGTTAGAGGTGTTGCCTTGGACATGTGTTGGGTTGGATTCTATCCTTAATGTGTGGCTGACTTACACTTCCTTGCCCAAGATTTCAACATTTAGTTTTGGATTACTGTGGCTTGTGGTTATGCACTGGATATTTTCCCTTTACTCACAGGTATTTCCCCTGGGAGGGGAGACAGCCACTGGTTATGCTTTTGTTTGTATGTGTACGTGTGCCTGTGAGTCAGTTTTTGACTCCTGGTGACTGGGCAAATTTTCTAGAATTTTTCTTGTCAAGATTTTAGAAGTGATTTTCCCTTGTCTACTCCCTGCAGAATTGGTGCATCCATCCACTCATCACACTAACACACACATTCTTCTTCCTATCTAATTATGCGAGGATTTTAAAAAGTGTCATTCTTCTCACCTTCCCCATTCTCATGCTAATGCTATGATTGCTCTGGGCTGTGAAATGAAATGCTTTCTCCATTTAAGAATCAGTCCAGACAAGCAGCTGTTTAGTGGACTGTGGCAGGAGTCTGATCCTGCTGTTAGATGGTATCAGGACTTGTAATTAGGCTTCAAAAACTGCAGGAGTATATTTGGTAGAAGTTGTAGTGCAAAGGCTCTAGGTGGCCTGCAAATTGCTCACAAGTGAATTATCTGTCTCTGAAGCAATAGCACTAGCACTTATATACTGCTTCAACCTCGGAAGGATGGAAAGCCTTGAGCTGGTCAGGATCAAACTCCAGGATGTGGGCAGTGAGTTAGCCTGCAATACTGCATTCTAAGCACTGGGAAGAAATATCCATCTGGTTCAGTTCCAAGCAGGGAGAAAGACAGTAGAAACATGGAGGCTGATTGGAAAGAAGGTTTAATGATGAAGCAGAATCACATGAGTTCTGGGCATCTGACCACATGGAGTTGAGAGTGGGGTGTGTGTGTGTTATACCTTGTCTTGGGCTTTGCACTAGAGCTTCCTGTTCCTGTGCAAGAACGTGTATTCTATTGGCTGTTGTCAGACTTCCATGTAGGGGTTATGTAAGGGGCATAGCTGGCTCTATAGGCAAAGTACAAATTCTAGGTGTTTGTCTGAGCTAAGTTTGGTTGAGGTTTCTGAGGGTGATGCAATTAAAGGGTGTTGGGCAATTCCTATTGTGGCTTGATAGCTTTGCCCTGTGTTGGATCTTGAGTGAGGATATATGCTTATGAATAGAGCTATCTAGTTCTCAATAAGCTCATTCTCTTAAGTGCTGACATCTGCTGTCGGCTATTAAAGAAACTGGGGGTTGCTTTCTCCCTCTAAAAAAACATGTTTCTCCATTTCTCATCCAGGAAATATTATATTCTGCCTTTTTAATATTTCTCAAAATATTTCATTCTTCTGGGGGGTGGGGTGCTGACTTTCTATACCACTGTACCACCAAGGTTCCAGTAGCTTAATTTGCAACACAAGTTTTGGAATAAAAATGGAGGATCAGGTGAGATTGCCCTCCCCCTCCCCAATTACTTGAAAAGATTTTCAGAGGAACAAGGATTCACAAATGGACTTTTGTATTTGTAATCCCCAAAACCAGTTGGGTAAAAAAGCTGCTGGTCTAGAAGCTGGGAGATTACAAGTTGTAGTCCTTCCTTAGGCACAAAAGCCAGTTGGGTGACTTTGGGCCAGTTATTTTCAGCCCTGTATTAAATTATTGTTTTAAAAGAAACACTTTAGGAACACATGCTGGTTTTTCATCCAGCCTGATAAAGAAGTGCTCTTGTCCTATTTAATTTTACACAAGGGTCTTACAATACAGGAAAGCTTCCCTGGAAGGAAGAGATAAGACCAAAAGAAAAAGAAACAGCTATCACTGACATTCAAAGTCAGTAGCAATATGCATGTTTTTGATGGGAAACTTGGAGTTTGAAAAGACAGTGTAACCTTCTGTTTAATCCCCTTTCTTCTTTACTTTGACAGCTTTTCATAAGGATGACAAGGTTGATATAACCCCCAGAGGGGATACCATTCTAGAAAGGGGAAAATCATTACAGAAGAACCCCACTTCCAAACCCAAATCTCCTGAAGAACTGTCAGTCTTCTGCAGTTGAATGGGAATTGTTCTGACTGGAGGAAGCATGCCAGCAAGTTCCCTGGCATTAAGTTATGTAGAGCTTTAGAGATCAACAGAACACTTTGAATGACACCCTGAAATCTAAGGGAACCCAATGCTTTAGGTGTCACATAGCTGTAATGGCTACTAACTACCAATGAGAGTGGGTGAGGGTAGAATTGCATTCTGTACCAACTGCAGTTTATGAGTAGTTTATGAGTAGTTTTCAAAGGAAGCCCCAGATAAATGTGGATGAATTTTATGTAATCTAGCTGATTACAGATATCAGCTTGATATCAGCTCGATGTCAGCCAGGATTACATAATTAATTTAATTGCAATATTGGCGACAATTTTGCAGTGCCTTCAATTAAAGGCAGATCTGATTAACAACCAGATGTTTAAATTTCAAAAAATGGCAAATATCCATTGTTTATTTGATCCCCAAAGATGTGCTCATTGGTTAATCATCACACTACCCCCCAAAAAAGATGTGACCGTCTGTCTAAAATTCCATTGTCTTTGGCCTCAGTGGTTTGTATCCCTGCCTCATTAATTTGTTTGCTTTGTTATCTGATGAATGTGAAGAATCTGAATGTTTGCAAATTTTTATGTCACTCTTTAGATTCTCTTCTTATGTCATTTTGTGCTCACATTGTTCTGTTATATTGTTTGTACTGCAGTTGTTTGAGTGATATTAAAATTCAGTGCATAACTACCCCTGATAAGATCTCTGTATAAATGTAAAGAAAACACAGCTCTCTATTTGTCAAACAAGATGACATGCACCAGGGAAATGGAAGAAAGGTGAGACAGAAAAAAATAGATCTTGACAAGGCCAGAGCAAAAGATTGTATGGTTAACAAAGCACTTATACATAAAACTGGAGGAGAAATTGTGTAACAGTGTATTGCCTGAGATAGAACAGCAATGCTTGCCCATGTTTATGAGAACTGAAGTCCATCACATCTGGTGGGTATCCTGTTGGAAGACACTGGCATACAACAGTTCATTTAGTGACCATGCAAAGTTACAACGGCACTGAAAAAATGGACATGACCATTTTTCACACTTATGACTGTTGTAGCATCGCCATGGTCACATGAATAAAATTTGGATACTTGGCAAATGGTTCATATTTATGACGGTTGCAGTGTCCCCTTTTACGACCTTCTGACAAACCAAGTTAATAGGGAAACCAGATTCACTTAATAACCATATGACTAATTTAACAACTGCAGTGATTCACTTAACAAATGTGGCAAGAAAATTCGTAAAATGGGGCAAAACCCACTTAACAAATTTCTTGCGTAACAACATAAATTTGGGGTTCAATTGCGGTTGTACGTTGAGGATTACCTGTATAGAATTCAAATAATCCCAGTGATTTGGTTAACAAACACTCAAGAATAGGGCTAGACCTTGAAAGGGGAGAGGCATGCTGGTCTTTCACTTGTTGGATGGTGGATCATTGGATGGTGAAGGCTCACAGTGAAAGAACAAGCATAACAAAACCTACATGGTGAAGGCCAGGCTACTTTGCAGTACTGTCTTTCTTCTGTCATTTTAGCTTGATCCGTCAGATCTAGCAGACAGGACATGCTCTGGATTCCTTCTAACACATAGTGTCATCTTGTTGCACCTTGGAGTTGCACCTTCTCAGTGGCAGTCAGCATGTGGAGATTCAGAGGCATCAAACACTTGGCTGTTTCCACAGAGGTTTGGCTGAGGAGGCTAGATGAGCTCTGCTGTTGTTGAGGAAGTATGGTGTGGTGGTTTTTTTTTGCTTTGGGGTTTGTTCGGGGGTTTTTTGTGAGTGCGTTATTGCTTATCCATGTAGACCAGGGGGTTATTTGTTGCGGTTTTTGTGTTTCTAACTCTTCCACACCACCTAAAATCACCTGAGGTGGCCGGCCATTAAAATTGTATAAACAAAATAAGCAATGTATTTTATGGGATTGGCAACAAGTCACAGTGTGGGTTGCCTGAAAGGAGTCGGTGATGAATCTAGGCCACGAAACGGTTGACCTATGATTTTACAAATAAAAGGTGAATATGGCCATGACGTTTAAAAAAGGGCTCTAAAGGAATCAGTTGGTCTCCGAGAGAGAAAGAGAAAGGGGGAGATATTTACTGAACTGAGCAGAGCAACAGGGATCTCCCCCTGTCTCTGATGAGCAAAGCTTTTCATGTGCCAGAGAAATCTAATAGTCCCCAGGGCTGTGCTGCCAATTGCTCCCTAGGCTGCTGTTAGGAACACAGGAAAGCGGCGTGCCTCTCAAGCGCATCTCATTTCATCTCTCTCCCTGCATCACCGCCTCCTCCCCTCCTGTTCCCACTGCAAAATACTGAACCTCAACCTTCTCTTGCATCCTGGCGTCCACCGGGTTCTACCTTCGCACTGCGATTCTGCAAAATCGAGCCCAGAAAAAGGCTTTTTTAAAAATAGTAATAATAACAACAATAATAATAATAACCACTTTCTTTCCTCCCTATTTCTTCCTTGGCTGAGCTTGCTCTCCTCAGCATTATCCCCCTCACCCCCGTTCAAAAGCCGGGCAATGGTATCGCCCCAGCTCCATCAGAGGGGAGATACACTCTAGATGTTGCTGGAACGTAGGAGCATCCTTGCAGGCTGCGGCAGAGGCAGAAGCGGCGCCTGCCCAGGAGAGCAAATCCTACTCCAGCTGGCTGCTAAAAGAGGAGGCTGAATCGCCTCGCCTCCATCCCTTCTCTCTGAAGGGGCATTATCCCGAGCCGAGCGAGGAGAGTCACTTAAGGGGAAAAGATGACGCAGGGGAAGGTAGGTTCAAGCTGTACCAGGACGTGGCTGAATGACCTTTCTATTCGATTTATCAATTTCCCATCGCCCTCTTTATCTCCAGGGCTTGTAAGCTATCTGCCTTCTCTGGATGCTCAGTGTATTCAGATGGAAAAGAGATTTTTATTATTCAATAAATACAGGGCTGATCGCCCTGCCTCCCTACATTCCCATCAAGATTAAGTTTCACAGCAGCCCTAGAAAAATTACCCTAATCTAGACTACTCATAAAGCATCTTTATTTCCCCAAGCAGGGAAAGGAGGGGAGGGAGTGACTTCTGAATCCATAAGAAATGCAAATTTCTCCATGCTTGCTTTGGTACTCCCCCAGTACTAAGAAATCTGTTGCCGTGGCAACTTAGCAAGAGCATCTAATTGAATTTTAGCCCTTGATAGGTTTCAGGACTCCTGGATGGCAAATTATAGTATGAATGGTGTTTTGTTTTTTTTAAATAATGGTCTAAATTCTGTTGGTTGCAAGTTATATGTGCTCCTTTATCTGGAGTCTCAACTTTGTCACTCGGATTTGTCACAAGGACCAGGCATCAGGTCCTAAATCCAGAATCTGTAATTCAGGAAGAGGTATACATCTTCACTCAGAGAGCTGCAAATCATGGATTCAGCAGGAAACATCCATCTTTAGACTGATATGCTGAATTCTGTGTTTTCTTTCTTTTTTTAATTGTTTTCAACCCTCGGGCTAGATATATACCGGTTTGCAGACATCCAATTTAACATATCACTTTCTTCTTTTAAAAATAAATAATTCAAATGATTAAATTATCAAATCAACAATTCAGTAAAATTACTTAGCATCATAATGTGCAGAAGAGGAATTAGGTATGTAACTTTGGCTTGGGCAATAGAATATGGCTGGGGGGATGTTGAAATTGTGAATTCAAATTGCATTCCTGTGGCTACCCAGTGACATTTAGGACAGGTACGAAATGATAGAGCATGTTCACCGAAGAACAGCAGGTCATTTTGGCTGAAGAGGGTTTTTTGGCAACAATCCCTATTCACTATTCTCCCCAATTCCCACCTTTCACGTCTCCTCTTAGCCACCTGGGACCCTCCAGATGTTATGGAACTACAATCCCTGAAGGGTCTGCTGACTGGAAATTTTGGTTATTGTAATCCTGGTGAGCACCAGGATATGTGTGTGTGTGTGTGTGTGTCCAAGAGCTTGTTCCTTTGCATTAGGTCATCCCTGTCTCAGCAGCACCACAATGACGCAGTTCTGGGCTATCCTCTTGTTGCGTTGCCGATTCTGAATATTTACTGATTGCCTCAGCTTGTTCAGCTAAAATGAGTTTAATTATGATAACCTGTATAGAATTTGTCATTTCATGGCTGTAAGTGGCTACTGGGAGGCTTTGTTCACTTAAAAGAGCTTTCAACTTATTTTGTCTGTCTTTATGCGGCTACTAAGCGATGGACAGTAGTGACTTAACCCAAACTGAAAGACAAGCTTACAACTTTAGGCAGACTAACTAGGATTGAACCCTTTTTGAGGTTAGCAGGACTTCTCATATGAATCAGTTATTTAAAGTGGAGATGTCAAGGAGTACTGTCTATATTTTGAGAAAGATATGGGAATGTGGCTTTCCTATCCAAGGATCTTTTTTGAACTGGCTGAAGAATTGGGTAATTTGTGTGCTTCTCACTAGGTTTTGTTCAGCTGTAACTCCCAACATCCTTAGCTAAACTGGGAATTGTTCAATTACATGTAGAGAGCCATTATTTCCTCTTTTTGGGCCAAACTATAAGACACATTTTGACATTCTCTTGGTTTCTGTTGGCTTTCTGAAAGGAAGAATAGAAGAAAATACTCTTATGACCTTATGGCAATAAAACATTGGGTTTTACTCAATCTGTCCAGTTTTTAAGGCTCTCATAGAATACTAAGAGCAATCTAGGAAATGTAAATATTTACATTTTCACAAATTAAATGAAAAATGTCAACAACAGTATTATTCTGACATTAATATAGTAGAACAGATGCTTGGGAAGCTTATTTAATCACAAAATAGCTGCCTTTAGAGATATATATACCTGCAAAGCTGCCATTTTTTAGAATATAAGATACTCCTTGTAAACTCTATCCCAATTACTCTTGCACAATCTTTTTCACTACCCCTTCTTTTGTTATTTTCTTGACCTGAAGACTTTTTTTTTTCAAAGAAAGCCCTGGACTGCTGTTTCCCATCATTTTGTTTCCTAAAATAGTCTATGATTGAGAGGTGGGTTTAGTGAGGTGGTGGGGTGTGTGTGGAGGGGGAGAAATTAAGACAATCTTGGAGGCTGACATTTTTCTTTGAAGCATGGCAGATTCATCATCCCTGAAAGAAAAGCCAATTGTGAAAATTAAACTATAAAATTTTTGAGGGTCAGTTTATCCATGACTGGTGTGTTTCAAATGGTATTTTGGTTAAAAAGTCCAGAGATGTCTTGTCTACAGATAGGCTTATCCATGAATATATGTGGTATATTTCAATATAATTTTAGATTAAAAGAAGTACCCATAGATACTTTGATACTTGGGAGGCATTATTTGGAGACCCACATCTACCAGATTCTGCCTTCCATTGATAAAAGCTTCAGGAGCTTCTTGAAGAAAGACATTAATTATATCTAACGGATAAAATAAATAAATTTCAAGTTTCGTGATTCATGTGCCTTCAATCAGCTGCTATTGGCTAACAGTGAGACTTTTGAAATAATTGACAAGCAACCTTATGAAAAGTTTTGTTTCCAGAAAGTACAGTGTAGTAGTGAGAAAGAAGCTAAATATCTATATTTGGTTTCAGTCAGTAGCTGTTCATGGTGATGTGTTGTCAGCAGTAGATGAAATAATGTATTTAGTTGAAAGGAAGTCAAGTTTTTATATGTATATATAAATACATTATCTTTAAAATGGGACAGTCATTCCAGAATATCTGAGCAATGGAAACTGGGTTATTATTTCAATTGAATCTTCTTCTTTGGAGGTATCTTGAATTTAGGCTACTTTCCTGTCTGAAGGTAAAATTACAAGTTCAGTTCAGAATTGGAAAGTCATTTGCTTGAGACCCAGACATATGGCAGCTACATTGTGAAATGTTTTGTGCATCACTACCCTAGTTGATTTGAGATATTTTCAATACACCAGAGGATTTTCTTAAAAATAATCAGTAACTAAGCAAAACAAAACAGAAATGGAATTGGGGAGAGAACCTAGAACTTGTCATGCAGGAGATGTTTCCCAAGTGTTAGAGTTCCAGAAGCAATATGTCTGAATCGCCCTAAGTCAGGAAAGCAGGAGCATCTCTGAACACCAAATAATGTGCTAATGTCTTGAGAATGGGGCAGCCTTAATGCCCGGAGTGAATTCTGCAGGAATGCCTGATGTAGTATAGAAAAATTCATACAATACTCCACTGGATATTCTTGCAGAATTCACTCCGGGTATTAAGGCTGCCCCATTCCCAAGACAAGACACGGGTTCATTACTGCAAACCTCCATGTAAGATGTATGACCAATCAATCAACTGACCGTTCTCAACGGGAAGGGAAAACCAGAACAGGTCAGAAAAACAGGGGGAAAGGCTTCTGATCATGCACCAGGCTAGGAGGCTTGTGGAGAATTCACCCACACATACACAGGTATTCCTCGACTTGCAATGGTTCATTTAGTGACCGTTTGCAATTACAATGGTGCTGAAAAAAGTGACTTATGGCCATTTTTCACACTTATGACCATTGCAGCATCCCCATGGTCATATGATTTACATTCGGATACTTGACAACTGACTCACAATTATGTGATCATCTTTGTGACGTTCTGACAGGTGAAGTCAATGGGGAGGCCAGATTCACTTAACAACCGGGTTACTAATTTAACAATTGTGGCGACTCATTTAACAAATGGGGCAAGAAACGTAAAATGGGGCAAATTTTCACTTAGCAACATAAATTCTGGGCTCCATTGTGGTCGTAAGTCGAAGATTACCTGTATCTCAAACCCTGGCCCTCATCTACTTTTGATTCTCTTCTCCATCTCTCCCCATGTAAAACTTACAAGAAAAATGATCATTTTTAAAAATGTTAATCTATTTTTTTTTCTTTCCCTTTTGCAGCTCTCTGTGAATAACAAGCCTGCAAATTCTGAAGGGCAGCAGGGAAATGCCGAACGAAAGCAATCCAGTGCCCCAGCCGTACCACCGACTTATGAAGAGGCAACCTCAGCAGAAGGGATGAAAGCAGGGGCCTTTTCTCCCCCTCTGAATGTCCCTCTCCATCCCACTTGGGCATACGTGGATCCCAGTGAGTTGTCTGATTTAAAAAAAAATAAAACTCACTCGATTTTGACATTTAGCGACTTCTTGTCCCATGTCAGTCTGTTGGAATTCTTGTAGATCTGAAATTCAGATCAGGAAGTTTTTCTCTGCCTCAGAATTCACCCCCCCCCCCTCAATAACCTTTT
>JANHFL010004927.1:648550-662851 GCA_032468155.1 Oxyrhabdium leporinum
CTACTCTACTCTACTCTACTCTACTCTACTCTACTCTACTCTACTCTACTTCTATTCTATTCTATTCTATTCTATTCCTATTTACAAGCTAATTTTGAAGTTCCAATGGCTGCCCATCCCCTTGTGGTTGTGTGATCACATTTTGGGCAGTTGGCAGCTGACCCTCATTTACAGCCTTTTGCAGCATCTGCAGTCATGTGATTGTAATTTATAATGTCTTTTGCTGGAAACGCCCATTGGGTACATTGCCCATTTCAATGAACAAGGACACACATTCAATTTTGTAGCTAACCAAGATTGTTGGACGAGCAGGCACAAAAACAGCCAGGGAAGTGGTTGAAGCCTGGGAAACAGGCCCCTTGTCAGTTAACAGGATTGCTGAATTATCACAAGCCTATCAATTATTTAGGAAGCGTGGGCTTGGCAGCACAGGGAAACGCCAGTCAATTGCCAGCCATCAACACACCAATCAGCCAATAGGAAGGCACCATGTAAACATAAACCACAGAACGTCCCAAAGCATGTATTCCAGTAGAGAAATTCCCTGAAGATGGGCTCCAGCATGAGTCTGAAAGCTCAGAAGAATAAATCTCTGGTCCCAGTGACTGACCCAAATTCGATTTCGCACAATGGGTTTGCTTCATGATCACCATGTTTGTTTAATGATTGTGGAATTTGCTTAATGACTGCCCCAAAAAGGCCATAAAATTGGGCCTGACGTAACAACCATAATTTCAGCCTCAATCACAGTCTTAAGACAAGGAGTAGGTGTTTAGTATTTCAATAGATAGAATGTTAATGGAATGGTCGAAATAGTAAATGTGATTTCTGTGATACCAATCACATGACCTTGGCATGCAGTTCTTGCAGTTTCACATGTCAGTGGAGTCTAAACAAATCATGAAGCTGTTGCTTTCTTGAGATATTCACATGATCCCAAGAGGACAACATCTACCCAGACTCCCCTTGCCCTGTGGCCTTTTGATCCCTCTTTGCAGCTTGTGGGTCAGATCTTTCAGCAGAACTGGAACATGCAGTTTTCAAAGTCATTCCAGGTTCATCTTTGACATTTTTCTTTTTCATTAGATCTTTGACCTCTGATACTGTCGCCTGTGACATCTTTTAAAATTGCCCATCTAGGAGATGGGAACTTTCCATGCACTTCAGCCTCAAAAGTAAATTAAAGTTTGTTCTGTCTCTTTCTCTCCCTTTCCCTATACCTTCATATGTCCAGGGTTCAAATGCACAGAACCCACATAGCCCAGAAACAAGGTGTAAAACAGGGAATCTCTCTTTTTTTTTAAAAAAAAATCTAAAATAGATTTAATAGAATGGCAATTAAAAAAACCCCCAAGTATCCTACTTAGGCTTTAATTTTTAAAATGTGTGTTTATCTCTTTAGAATTGTAAGAGACTCTTATTTATAGAGAGCGATGGTCAGTGGTGATTCTTTTTCCTTGCATTACTTTATTATTTTCAAGGCATGTTGGTTCTGTCCTGTTTCTGCCTCAGTTGCAAAGTAGCTGTTCTTAAAAATTCAAACAATCATATATGTAGATGTGCAGGCATATTTTCAGATGCAAAATATATCGCTCTGCACTTTCCCGTCGCATTTTCTATGTCATTTCACTAATCCACTCAAGTTACACAGTTTTCTGTTAGGTAGGCATTTTATATAAATTTGTGAGTTGGAGATCTATGTTGCTGCAACTGGAGATGTTCAGAAACCCAAGTCAGATTCATCCAGCTCATACTAAAATTGGTATATTTTTCTCCCCTTCCCTATTTATTATATTTATTAGTTGTTAGTACAGTATTGTGTGATATCCAATTTATAGGAACAAATATCTGAAAATAAAGTAAATCAAGATAGGTTCAGTTTTCTTTGTTTTATAAGGTTCCACAGTCAAAAGACTCATGGTAGGTTACAACAGATTTAAAAAAATTAATCACATGGATGCCACTAACGATCAATTCGGGCTAAAGGCTCAGTGGATCACAGTGATTTTTGGTTATCTTTGAATACCGTGGGAATGTTGTACTATACTGTTGATAATAAGTTAGAAGCAGGCAGAGGAAATCATCATTTCTTCTCAGAATTACTTTGACCAGCTGGGTTGAAGGTTTTGTTTGTTCTTCTTCATGGAGTCCAACAGTCCTGTGAGGTACGAAGGGAAACACCATTACAGCTTGCTAATTCAATGAATGGCCTTTTCTGAGCCCAACTGCTCTGGGAGAAGAAACAGATGTGAGTATTCTAGAGCAGTGTTACTCAACCTAGACAACTTTAAGTTGTGTGGATTTCAACTCCTAGAATTCCACAGCTGGCATTGACTGAGTGTGGAATTCTGGGAATTGAAGTCCACACATCTTCAAGTCGCCAAGGTTGAGAAACACTGCTCTAGAGTAATGGTCTACCTTGGAAGGCCATTTCTGTCATAGCTGGCCATTACTGGCATAGGAAAACAATGCCTGACTTGGAGCAGCGAATGAAGTGAGATGCAACTCACAAAAGCGTATGCCTTTGAATAAAATGTGTTAAAGAGAAAAAGTATGGCCAGACTTCTCTTGATTCTTGGTACTGTGAATTAGCACGACTTTCCTCCAAAAGTGTTTGAGCGAGGAAATATCTCCCCATAGAAGCGTAGGGGCAAGGAAATATCTCCCCATAGAAGATTGACTGCCATTACCTGCAAGTGATTTCAGAAGAAAGGAGAATGGGGTGTGGATGGAAGGAGGGAAGTTTGTGTTATGTAGTGGATAGACATCCCAGAATGAAGATGGGCTGCTGAAACCAGCCAGAAGAGTTAACCAGTCCATAACATAGACTTCTATACTTTCACAGTCCCTATGGAGGTTTCATTTGCCTCCGATATATTCTTTGATTAGTTCAGGAAAAAAATATCTGATAATAGGTTAATTCAATTTAATTCAAATTAAACCTGAAACTTTGTGTAAAATAAATATTCAGACCATACATTTCAGTAGGGATGAGCACAGTCTCATCTTATATGATATACCCCTTTACTTAGACAAAATCTTTATTTTGCACCTGTTTCAGATTCCAGTCCTAACTACGGAAGTGGATATTCAGGGGAAACTGAGACCCTTACAACTTTCAGTTGGGATGACCAGAATGTGCGCAGGGTATTCATCAGGAAGGTAATGTCAAAGCAATTAAGACCAACCAAACTCAATGCTTAATCAGTAGAGAGGAAGAATGGTAGGTTGCAAGGGGTTAGTTCACTTTATGCAAGTCAGAAAGAAGCATAAGATCAAGAACAGGTGTTGGAACAAAGACAAAACATCAGAAAGAATCAGAGGCTAAAACAGATTGCACAAAGAGTCCAGCCATGAAGAGGGGCTTCAGAAATAATAATGCCACGGTCAATTGTCTACTTAATGAAATCACAACTGTTAAAATTACACTCAAACTTCAGCCCTCCGGCCATCTAAAATTCCCGCCTCTTAGTTTTAGACCTGGATCATCAGTTTCCTCCAATTTCTGGGACTTGAAGGTATTTCAACTAATTTTGGCAAACTCCTAGCCACATAAAGCTTTGAGCCTGGAACTGTGTCTTGAGTTAGACTCAGGAATGTTAGGCCTAGATTCAAGACATTGTAGGCTCAGTGGCTGTCTGGGAGTTTCTGTCAGGTCCCAAGAATGGGGACAACACAAATGGTACTTTCTGAGTAGTTTTTTTAAAATTGTTGTTAGCCTACAGACATATCTTGTCAGACTAAACCAATTATAGCTATAGATACACTCAGCAAACTGTTAGTTGGGGGTCCATCTTTGCCCCCTTCCTGCCTATCAGACATTCAAAACTCCATTGTCTCTGGGAAAGAGCCCCTCTCTCCCATGAATCTGGATTACATTCCACTATAGATCCACAAGGTATTCTCTAGTGAGGACTCCTTCATTACTCATGGACCTTGTTCTCATCAACACATAAAACAGTTCCTTCATGTGGACACCTGTCCACATGACCAACTCCTTTCTTTCAGTATTGATTACATGCGCCTTATGGAGATGGCTAGAATATGATCATGTAAGGAGATTACAGTATGTGTGAACTTCCCCCCAAAAGAGTGAGTGGTAAAACTAGGTTGATAGGGTCTGGCTTGCTTTTTAATTATCAGGTCTTCAGAATAATTGCTGAGCATTAACCAGACTGATATTGATTCTGTTTCTTTGATATTAGGTTTATAGCATCCTTCTACTTCAGCTCCTTGTTACAGTCAGCATTGTGGCTATCTTCACTTTCTGGTAAGTCTCTGTCCTAGTAAACCTGCCTAGCAACAAATCTTTTGCCGCTGCTTTTGTTTTCTGGTCTTTTTTTTCTTCTTCCTATTGATGTTAGTCTTCCCATATTCTCGTACTCCACGTTTGTAAAATGAGGAATTAAACATGCAGAATTTTCTGATAAATGTTATGCCCCCGATCATACATCTATACCACATACTCAATTATGTTTTAGTTTAGTGCATATTTGAAGAATTAAGGAAGGCCACATAGAAATATTCAGATCATAGCATACCTTAAGGGAGGTATGATTTTTAATCAAGCGTTAAAATCCAAGTTTGTCTTGATACTTTCATAAGTCAAACCCAGTGAGCATTCTATTTTATTTTCTATATCAGCCTTAACCAGCATTAATCAATATCTGTTGTTCCTAGCATGGCAGAAAGGTAGGAAAGCAGGGTGGTGCTTTTTATCATTTATATAAGCATTCTTAGAAGGACGATTAGTTTAGTATTAAAGTTCCTTAATCAAGGATTGTAATGCTCCATATTTTGTTCTCGTTCTTCTAATCTCTTGTATCTTTCATTGCAGTAAACCAGTTCAAGGATATGTCCAAGCAAATCCAGCCTGGTACTGGGCTTCCTAGTAAGTGCAGATTTGATCTCAGAGATTATTTGTATGTCAACCATCAAAGTTAACATGGCACCTTTATAGGATAAGGAAAAAACAAAAACAAACAACCATTATTTGCAAAGTTACCCTGTAACTTCATTTCATTTTTTTTCCCCAAGGATAAGGTCGACGTGGACTGGCTTAGCCAACCAGGATCAAAGTGTAAATATGGTGTTAGCCAATTATATTTATTTATTGTTCTGTTTGTTTCAGGGGATTAGGTCTGGTCACCATATCTATACAGGTAGTCCTCAACATGCAACTATAATTGAGCCCAAAGTTGATGCTGCTGAGAAATGTGTTAAGTGAGTTTTGCCCCATGTTATGACTTTTTTTGCCTCAGCTGTTAAGTGAATCACTGCAGTGGATACGTTAGTGACCCGGTTGTTAAGTGAATCTGGCTTCCCCGTTGACTTTGCTTGACAAAAGTTTGCAAAAGAGAATCACATGACCTTGGGACACAGCAACGGTCATAAATATGAACCAATTGCCAAGCATCTGAATCTTAATCGCATGATCAACTGACCTATGACCATTTTTTCACAGTTATGACCGCCATAACTGTGAAAAACGGTCATAGGTAACTTTTTTCATTGCTGTTGTAACTTCTGTCATTAAGCAAACTGTTTTAAGTCGAGGACTACCAGTATTCTTTTATTTTACCCGCAGTCATCCATACTCAGTGCTTAAAATAGGGGAGAAAGAAGGAGAAAAGGACATGGGGGACATTTCTCCCACTTCCTTGTTTTTCTGCAGATTCTTTTTTTAACACAACAAGATGAAAGTACAAAAGGACTAAAAAGCATAATTTCAGAGGGTAAATCTTGCATTGTTTATTACGCCCCCACACATCTTTCTTTTGTGCATACTTTGGCCACTCTTTCTAGGATTCTCTAAGGAAAGGAAGAGGATCCTGGCCCATCTACATACCTGTCTTCTGTGATTAGAGGCCTAGGAAATCTCAGAGCTGCACCTATCCAATTTGCAGGGCTTTTTTCAGGAGCTGGAGCAGGGGCTGAGCAAATCAATAGCTAAAAACGAACATTGGGGCAAAATTTTGGCCCATATTCACGGGCTCAATTTAAGCAATAACAAGAGCATGTTAAGAAAGGATAATTTATTTAACCAAAGTGCGTACCTACACTCTTTAGTGCTGTTATTAAAGGTTTCAAATATTCATGCTCAACTGCAACTGCTACCATATCCAATGTATATGAAAGAGGAATGCTGGGAATTGTAGTTCAGCAACATGTTCACTGCTCACTTGACCTTTCCTCAGATAAGAAAGGGACTTGAAGAAGAATTTGTACAGACGAAAAGTGCAGCTTTCATCAGACCAGCTCATATGGAAGAACCAGTTCTTGAGAAGTTTTTCTTCCTAGTTTGGAAGTCAAAACCCTCATATTGGTCTGCATAAACTGGTCTTGCAGATCCATCTCCACAGACAAGTGTTTCCCCACTCTAATTGCAAATTTAGATGCAAATGGATGATAGCTATGTAAGAAAAAGACAAACTTGGAGATGTGTTAGGAAGGTATCAGCTTTGCAGTATGAAAGAATCTTAAAAGGAAAGATCTCAGATCAGTACTAAATGAGCATACTGAGAAAAGAAAAGTGGGAGAGAAGAATTGAATGGCTTACTCTGGAAGAGGACATGTTTTGTTTTGCTGCAAGTCTCCACCATTTAATGTCAGTTCAGGTATTTTGGCCCTCAGTGGAAACAGTCCCCGTGATGACCCAGGAATTCCAGAATCTCATGGGCAAGGCATTTCACCCAGACCCTGATCGAAACTAGGCTCTGTGTGCAAACTTAGAATGCCAATAATTTTGGGATGGTGGGCTCTTTGCCAGCTTTGAAACTCTGGCAGTTACCCAGAATGGCTACAGTTCAGCTACAGCCACACAGTCATTTGGCGTATTCAGTTGCCGGTCATCAAGGTGAAATCAAAGAAAGGGGAATGAAATGATCACTATGAGTAAGAGGCATGTAAAATGATCGAGAGAGTCCACTCCAACAGGAAAAAGCTATGCAAGCTATGAATCCATCATCAAGGTACAATAGTAGCAATAGAAGATGGAGATTGTTTTTTTTTACTATGAATAGTAAAAGAGTGAAGAACAGTGAAATAGTGAAAAATAGTGAAGAGAGAATTTAGGCAGGTAAGCATATATACACAAAAAAACTTATTTATTTGGTGTTTTTAATCCTGCCTTTACTACTTTATTACAAGATGGCAAACATACCTAATACTCCTCCCTCCTAGTAGTTTTTGCACAACAAACACCCTTGGATAGCCACTTGTCTGGACAGCCACCTGTCTCAAACTGTATAGGGTCTCCTGCTTGAGCAGGGGGTTGGACTTGAAGACCTCCAAGGTCCCTTCCAGCTCTGTTGTCTGATTGAAACCCTGTGAGGTGGGATAGGCTGAAAGAGAGAGAGAGAGAGAGAGAGAGAGGGAGAGAGAGAGAGAGAGAGAGAGAGACTAGAATTCAGCCTCCTCATTTCTAGGAGCTTCACCACTATACCCAATCAAGGTTTTCTCTCCATTTCCCAAGACCCAATAATATCTCATTCTTCTCCGGATAAGTTTTGGGGTTAGGGCGAGGGAGTTAGTTAAACACTCAAGAGAAGTATAGAGTGGGATAGAACAGAGCACTAAAAACCTAGGTTGCTGGATGCAAAAGAAAAACTTACAGCAAGACTAGCTTGCGTGACAAGAGGCTTGCTGAATTTTTATGTTCTGCATAACTATTTAAGGTGCAGTACTTTTGTCCTCTTCAACGAGTGCCAACTTTTCACAATTGCATTGCTTCTTCAGCCTAATGGCATACTACCTGACTATTGCATATGTAACTGGAAACCTGCCTTTGCATTAACAAGCTGATTTCTTCTTTGCCAGACAGATGTTGACTATGTGGGGAGCAGCTTAAGGTTACATTCAATTAAACTTTATCTTGTGGAAAAATACTGGTGGAATGCTTAGGGAGCAAGGGTTAACCTTAACCTCCCATTCTCTTTTGAATCAGAAGCCTTGAGTCCTTAATAAATCTCCTTTGCATTCCACTAGCTGGCTGCAGTACATGGATGACCTGATAGAATTGAATTGGGGATCAGAAATATCTATTTTCCACCCTGAGATGTGGTCTGGATTTGAACATAAAACTTAAAGGACCTGGAAAATGTATGCCAAATTAGCAGGTTGAAGGCTAATTTTCTTTAGATCAATCATCTCTTTTGGGCAATATATTGTACACAGAGAAATAAGGGTACATACTCTAGTTGATAGATAGATAGATAGATAGATAGATAGATAGATAGATAGATAGATAGATAGATAGATAGATAGATAGATAGATAAAGCTCTTCTTTTCAACTCATGAAAATAGCCATGTCTTTTGTCTGCCTTGTGTAGCTGCTCTGGAAGCTGATCCTGGCTATTTGTGTTCTGTTGAATGTAGAGCCACACAGCACTTTCTTGCAGCTGTGTGGTCAGGTGTGTGGGAGATACCGGGAACAGCTCCCCAAAGCATGGCTTTTCAAGTTGTTAAATTGTTCCAACACCTACAGTTGAAAAATCTGCTTTGGCATACATCTCTTTTCAAAGAATTGTGCTGCCCTAATATCCACGTGTTGTGGAACAATGCTGATCAAAACTGCAGAACTGGCTTGGGGTGCATAAACTGGAACATTGTCATTTTCTCCTCTACTATCACACAAGGATCAGACTTTGCACAGGATATATTTTCAGACCTGTTCTTCAAATATCTATCTTCGTTACTATAGAAAAAGTACCATTATGTTCACAGCAGTAGAGGACAGCATTGTAATAAAAAGCAACATGGATGATGGGGAGGGCTTGAATAATTTGAGACATCACAGAAAGATACTGCTTCCTTCCTCCTTCCTAGAATTTGGTATCAGGACTGCAACTGGGCTACATGAACAAAACATCTGATTTGGTAGGAGGCAATTGTTCGATGAGAGGCTGAAGGCATCTGCTTACTTAATTTTTTGAGAGAAAGCACAGAGAAGTATTTAAGGACAATGTTAGGAAGGGGAACTTCTTGATCTTGTTGACATTACCCTACTTATGAGGCTTCTCCATTTTTCGTATCTACATAGTTTCAACTTGGAATCTTTTTTATTGTGTTTTGTTCTACCGGCCACAGTAGGTTGTGGTAAAAATGTTATAATTTATTCTTGCCTTTTAGTGTAGAAGAAATCATTCATCATTTTAGCCATTGTCTATCCACTGCAAGATGAATGCCTCTCCCACATGTTTCCAATCAATACAGTCCTGTGAAAGGGCCCTTTTTGAGATTGTATTGGCCTGTGGAAGAAATAGACCATAATCTGCCATGCTGGTCCAATGCAGGTTGGCAGATATGATTGGTGTTAATCTGGGGTATATATATCCATCATGGCCTGTTCGCCTTGGGAGCCCCTTCTGGACATATACATGCGCAATGATATAGTTCCTGATTTCATTTACCCGCACTTTTACCCTTCACCTTGTCAAGGCCCCCATCATAGAAGGGATTACTATGTCTAGCATTTATATAGTCTTTTTTCTTCAGAATTTGTTAACCAATGATCATCTAAGATAGAAAAAAAAGAAAAATACTTAAGATTCAGAGCAACAGCAGGCAGGATTCCCTCTCCTCCCCTTTACTCAGTCTCTTTTTCTCTCTCTCTTTTCTCTTCCTAGTGCCGTATTCTTTATCACCTATTTGATCCTTGCCTGCTGCTCTGGACCAAGGTAAAACTACACAACAAGCGGTTTGGGCCATTTGTGGTGGGTTAATTCTCTTTGGGGAACAGACCGTGGGATGGTGGAAGTATGGATATTCTAACATGACTTGAGCTAGTCTTGTTGGCCTGTCTAAAGAACCAAATATGGCCACCAATTTCTTATGGATTTGCTTCCTTCTGGGGATTAGAATGTATTGTTATTGAGCTGAGTAAAAATGCATCAAATAGTGTTTGCTTACAGATGAACATGTTGAGTATAACGGGAAGAACAAGAATATATACATATGAGTCCTGAGATTTTATTTGTTCATTTATTAAATGTTTATGCCACTCATCTCCCCTAGAAGACGATGGGCATCAGTTTTCAAAAAAGATGTAAACTTTTCTTTGCACAAGCTCTCCTTGGCCTGTTAACCATAAGCTCAGTCATATGCCCTTGGGGGTGCAGGAGGGGACTGAATCAAAAACATTCCATTGGTTTATCCCAAAACCTCAGAGTAGCAGTTGAACACATCCAATGCATAGTAGCCACCAGCCATTAATGCTCTTTTTGAAATGCACCTTGTATCCGTTCATGTTCAGTGAAGAAATGCTCTCATCTTTTTAATTATTAAAACATCTAACTAAGTCCTTACCTTTTCAATCTGCAAGTCTAGGATAAAATTCTTAATTCTAAATGGTTCATACTCAGGACTTTGTTCTAATACATGCATAGTAATACTCTGCGAGAAGGAAAAGGGGATGAAAAAGGAAAAATTCTGGAGAGAAAAAAAGCAAGGCCACCTCACATGATGAACATGACTAGCTCAGATTCTATCGTTCAGTTGCATCAAAAGACATTTCCTATATTTCAATGCTACGTCTTGACATTTTATGGTTGGGGGAAGTTGTCTACTGTATATGTCTGCTGTTTATTACATATATGTAATACATTGGCTTAGAAAGGAAAGGAAAAGTTCTCATTCACCTGATTACTTTGCTTGAAAGGACTGATGTATCTAAGTGCTGTCATATCTTGGCTAATATTTGATCCAAATTAGGCTGGCTAGCTATTCAATCAGTTCTAGCTGCCTCTTTAATAGCTGCCCAGCTCCATCCACAGTTATTAGGAGGCGAGAGTTAATTTTCATGCCATAAAATGTTTCACTCAGCAACTCCTGTACTTTTAGGCTTAGCCATAATTCAGATGAAGCCGGTGCCCTGATATCAGGCCCTTTTGTGCAACCAGAATTCTTGGAAAATTATACATACTGTGACCTGATTGCCTTAATTGCTCTGTTGTTCTTTAATGATCTTATTATGCAAGTTAATGGTGTACAACTTTCTTTTCACGATGATGCACTTTGGATAACCTGGTTCACTTGGCTCCCTTCCATTTAATTCACAGGAGGTATTTCCCATGGAACCTGATCCTCCTCAGCATCTTTGTAAGTAGCCTAGGAGTCAGTGCTGGAACAGTTGCTCAGCCCTAGGGGACTTTTACAGCACGCTCCCCCCCACCCCCCAAATCAGTGAATTCAAAAAGTGAAAGGTTTATCGCCCATCTATTTCCAACCACAAGTAATTACGGCGTGCACTATCAGTGGCACCCATCCAGTAGATCAATAAGGGATAGACTGTCAACTCCTGAAGATTCCAGCTCCTCATTGGTGCAGTAAATAAACCAAGCACATCAATCAATTAACAAGAATAATAGGAATTTCAGCCTATGAACCTGGCCTGCATGTAGCTGTTCAGTCTGAATTGTCTGTGTAACACCTTCATTAACTTGCACAATTATCTAATTAACCACAACTCATGCCTCACATGCCCAGGTTCAGCACAATTGCTTCTTAGAAGGACCCCCTTCTTTGCCTAAAACCTCACTTATTCTCTTCCTTCTTTTTCTACCACGAGATAAACCATAAAATGGTTGGATGGTTATGGAATATGGAAAACTATAGAATGTGGTCTTTCAGCTCAGTTGTCTTGAATAGGTTCAAAGAATGATATCCATAAACAGCCTTACATCTTTTTTTCCCTTCTTAGACTCCTGCTTTTACAGTAACTAAAGATTTTTATTTTTATAGACTCTGTCCATGGCTTACCTGACAGGAATGCTCTCCAGGTAAATGTCCATACTAGACACCTGAATAACATGCTGTGTATTTATGTGCGTGTGTTTGTGTGATCATATTTTTTTTCCCTGGCATTCTGCATTTTTCTGCAGTCATTACTTCTGAAAATCAAGCCCTATATCAAATATATAATTTGATTTTAATTTCTAGGCTTTCCAAGACCATTATTCTCCAGTTCCCCAATTGTAGCTCAATTCTGTAGCCAATAATCAGTTGCCTATAATTAGCCAACTTTTTCCAACAGGGTTGGGCATTATTTATACTGCATCTCCAACATTAAAGTGATGGTATTTACTTAACCTAGCTGGCATATAGTACTATGGCACAATATTCTGTTTTCAGAACTAAGTACACCCTCTTCCTCTATTTATCCCAATGCCTTTTCCTGAGTTAGACTCAGCATCCAATGAACTGCTGTTGTTTGGCAGGTAAACAATCTATTAAAATAATTCAGTGGGACAGTCAAGCTCAATTTTCTGCTAACATGTACTCTTTTTCTGGCTTGCACAGAAGCTAGCAAGACAGGAATAATAATAATAAAGTCCCAAATATTAATTCTGTACTTATTTATTAAATTCTCGATAAAAGGCCTCATGGTTTGATACTGGTTAGCCAAAGCTTTAAGATAAAGAGTATTTCTCCTTACCTCAAAGGAAAGGGAAAATACTACAGTGGTTATTTTTATTTTTGTGCTCTTAATTTTTCTTAGTATTTGAAATCACACAAAATTGTTTTATAACTTGAAATTGATTTAATCTTATTTATATAACTGGCAATGAATAATGAGTGAAATCTTACAAGATTACCAAACCTCATACTATTTTGATGGAATATGTTCATTTTAAGGTAAGATCTTGAGAACGTTTAGCCATCTTGAAAATTAGTGGTTTTTAATGGAATGGAGTACTTATGCATTGCCTAAGATCACCCAACCGAGTCCTCAAAATGTGGTCCATTTTTTAACCTACAAATTTATTTTCTATCCTTTTTTTTCTATAATAATGAAAGCCGTATTTTTCTGGGAGCTCTGTCTTGTCTGTTTGATAATGTACCTGTGCAGATGGGCAAAATAAAATAGCCAATGAACAAAATATCTACACTGCTGTGTGTATATATATATTAGACTGTTCCAATGTTTTACTCCCCTGCAATGTCATCGTTTTGTGGAACCAAGAGCAGGCTGATAGCATGCAACTTCTTCTGTCCTGGCCACTTTTTACAGAGGCACAATTGAGAGTGTTTTAACAAACTGCATCACTGTTTGGTTTGGTGGCTGCAGTGCCTCAGAGAGAAAATCTATTCAGAGAGTGGTAAGGACAGCCGAGAAGATTATAGGAAGATTACTTCCGGTCATTCAGGATGCTGCTTATAAGCACTATGTGCTTAGAGCTCAAAGCATTGTTAGAGACCCCACACACCCACTTCATGGTTTGTTTCTGTTGCTCCCCTCTGGGAGGAGGTTTCAAAGTATTTCTAGCAGGACTACCAGATTCTGTAATAGCTTTGTTCCCTATGCCATCCGCCTGGTAAACTTGCAAAATTTGTTTTTCTTACCATGTACTTGTATACATCTGAACTAGACTGTTGTTTCTCCATGTTGTATAATATACGCGGGTATATGCATAATTTTATTTATTTATTTATTTTGTCATGTTTATGTAGTGTATATTGGAGGTGGTGACCCATTGAGAGCTGTATGCAATGACATTTCTTTTAATGTATTCTGATTAGTGTACATTCAAATTGAAAATAACGTTACTGTAAGTCTATCACAAAGGTAGGAATTACTATCACTTAATAATCAATGGTATCATATTACTGTCTCATCTCTTCCTTCTCTATTAGTTATTAAATGAATCAAGCTGTGGAACTATAGCCTACATAGTGTGGTAACAACCATGCACTGAGCCTGGCATTTTACCTGGGCAGTCCAACATATGGAGCTTCTCCCACCCACTAGTCATGGGGCAGCAGGTCCTCATCATCTCTAGTATTCTTAATTACTACTCATGGGGCCTATCCATTTTGACTATTATAATATAGTCTAGAAGACTGGCACTCTGACAAATCAGCCACCAATAGACACATAGACATTAAAAACATCTATAGACTATGCAAAAGAGATAATCAAGCAGTCCAAAAGAGAAAAAGACTCCAGCACCACTCCACCAGTAATCAGCACTCAGATCAGCATAGAGTAACTCCAAGGTTAACTTCAGACCAACAATCAAGTAAGTAATATCCCAATCAAGAAACTGCCAAAGTGTCATCAGTAAACAACCCAACCGAAAAATCTCTTAAGACCGTTCCCACCCACACAAACAGGCAAGACACCAGAATATAAACTAACAGCAAACAGCACTCTTTACTAGCATTGGTGATGTTACCTAGTTAGGGTAATGAAAAGTTTGCAAGATAACAAGCACACTCAGAGAGTACTAAGAACACCTCATTATAAAATGACTACTGGCCAAACATTTTGTAGGTTCAAGATGGTTTCCCTACAAAGAGGG
>JANHFL010004927.1:662951-696311 GCA_032468155.1 Oxyrhabdium leporinum
AGAAGTGAAACGTCTTCAAAGAAAAACCAGAAAGTCCAGTTGCCTCTTGAAAAAGCACATTTGGGACAACTATGACCTGGATGACTGAGAACCTCCGTAGACATTGTGTGGCAATTGTGTCTGTTGTGAGAGCAAATGATTGGGGCATGCAGATCACAGAGACCCAACTTGAAGATAATATGTATTGTCTATTCTCTAAACTCTTGATCTTTTACTTTGCAAACTATTTTTATGAGTTTTTATCCTTTCCTGTAGAGGTGCGGTGGCTCAGTGGCTTAATGATGCTAGAGATGGTCTCTGTTCCAGCGGTTTGAGTTCTAGCACTCAAACACCATTCAGGGTTCATCCACAAAACAGAAATATTGCTTATATTTTGGATCGAAGTTCAAATACAAAAGAGGAATCCAATCAGCCTTCTCATTTAGCTATGGTACATATCATTTTCACAATGGTGAAAGAGCAGGTGAGGAGTGCACTGAAGACCTCACTTCCAGCCATGGCTGGCTTGGACAGTTTCAACAAGAATTTCATTACCATAGCATACATTCATCATGTGAAACCACAAGCGCTGACAAGAAGCTGTCCAAATTTTCTTGGGTGAACTTGATTAAATCACAACAGACGGAATTATTTCCCTGAATAGATATTCGATGTGAACAAAACAGTTATTGTGGAACAAAATTCCAGGTGTCTAGGACAACTTGGTGTCGCCAACTCACTGCTGCTAGCTTGCCACTGCCAAGTCGCCTCTGCCAACTGACTGCCACCAAGTTAACACAGGCAATTTGCCAGAGGAGATCTCACCATGAGCAGCCAGAGGGAGAGCAGGACAGATGGGCGAGTGGGCAGAATGCAGAGTGGCAGCGGGGGTTTCTACTGGAGGCAGAGCCAGGCAGGTGAGTGGGCAGAGTGCAGAGCAGTTGTAGTGGCCAGAGGCTTCCCATTTTTGCACTCCCACCACTGCTGCTGCTGCCATTGCCACCTCACCAATCTCTGCGCCATTCAGAGTTTTGGCCATTTGGCGATGGCAGTGTTCGGGCCAGCTGGCACCGGCACCACTGAATGACCCAAACACTTCCACCACCACCACCAAATGGCTTGAACTGAACAGCCTGGAGGTCAGCGCTGCGGTGACAATAGTGGGGAGTGTGAAAATGGGAAGCCCTCAGTTGTCACTGCACTCTTCCCAGTTGCTCGCTCTCCTGCATGCCTGCTGTGCTCTCCCTGTGGCTGCCCCTGGCAAGTTACCGCCATGTTGTGTTGCCCTGTTATAACTTGACAGTGAGTTGGCTGAGGCAACTTAGTGGTGAGCTGTCAGTGATGAGCTGGCTGTATCAAGTTGTCCTGAAATTCCATACTGGACCTACATACACAAAGTGGCCAAAGCAATGCCTGCAAACCATACTTGGTGGGTTCTTTAGAAAAGCATTCAAGGACAGAATAACTTTTCTGTTGGACAGAAATAGCTCCAGATTCAAGCTGAAGCCACTTCTGATCCACACAGCAGAGTAGACACATTCAAAAATATAAGGAAGCATACTTGCCTATTCATTACTGATTCATTCAAAGGCATGGAGGATTTAAGTCCTCTTCAATGATTAGCTTAAGCGTTGTTTCATATTCTTAATAAAAGAATATGTTTGGGGAAAAAGAATTCCTTTTAAAATTATCCTGGTCCTTGACAATATATCTGAACATCTTTCTCTTCTGAGCAATCTCCACTAGATGTAAGGCTTTTTATCTACCCCAGAATATCACAAGCCTTTTATTACTAGGGCTTGCAGATCCTTTGCATTTTGGAGTGTCAGCATAGTGCTGTCAACATAGCACTTGATGTTTCTTCTTCAAAGTCTTCTAGGTTAATGGGATAATCATCTTAACAGGAATGGAATATTTGTCATTTACTTAAAAATTTGTCAACAAACCTTCGGCCTTCTCTAACCAATTGCTTTCTAGATATTGTTCAGTTTCCCTGTTTCTTCTGACATGAGATTATGGGTAGCATTTTTTGCCAGGATTCAACTACAGTTCTCACCATCTAGTTAGAGGATACCAGTTTGTAAAAAGCTTATTAGAGGTGATGAGTACTACAAAGGTGTTGATAAAATTGAATACTTAAGCGCTTATGGTATACTTTTAGTATGTACTGAAGTGCAGGGTCTCCCTCTAGTGGTACTGTAAAAGGCTCTCACAGAAAACAATATGCATTAAGGAAAACATTAAGAAGGAAGTAGCTTAAATTAGGTCTTCATTTCCGACAAAAATAATATGAAGAGGGACGTGTGGAAAACTACTACTATACCACCATTCTTACCTAAGGGACTTTATCCTTGCCAATTTATTGTTACATAGTTCTGACAAAACCATGTTAGATGTTTGCAAAGAAATATGTAATTTCTACTTCAGGTTTTCCTGGAGAAGTCTGAGTGCGCCATAATTACTCACATGGCTGCATTCTGGACTGGTTGTGGCTTCCTTGTAGTCTTCAAGGATAGTACTGAATAGACTACATTGCAATAGTCTGAACAGGAAGTGGCTAAGGCATGAAAAATAGAAAAGCCCCCATATCTAGGGAGGGAGGGATTGTGCAAAGGCCCTCCTGACTACAGTTTCCACCTGTTGATTGACAACTGCTGGGTGTCCAGAAGTGTCCCCAAATTGCATACAAATTCTTGGAACAGTGCAATTCCATCAAGAACAAAAGATGGTAAGTAATTGTGACTGACTTAAAAATAGAATGTTGACTTCATGAACTCTGGCTGAGAAACTTCATTAATTACCTGATTGTTTTTCCTTGCACACTGGATGGTTGGTTTCCCGTTTTCTTTTATAAGGGAAGGAATGCATTTCATGAATTGTGTAAAAATGAACGTTTTTATGCCTGAATGTTCTTAAAGAAATGGAACAATGCAAAATGTATTTACAGCACATCATGCCTAATCAAATACAGGTTTGCCACCAAACATACACTAAGTGAAGACTGGAGTAATTGATTATGGAATCTTCTTAAATGAACCTGAATGGCAGATGCCTTTTGAGATAGCATATGTCACATGCAAATGCTAAAAAATTAATTGTAACTTAAATGTGGACTTAAGGGAGGAAAAACCAAGTCTCTACTGAAAACCTCTCTCAGTAAAGTGCATGTTTTCTTATTCAAGCCCCAGGCAGTCATATGAATTTTCTTTTCAGGTTTCCATATGTTGGGTGCTGTATATAGACAACAGAGTTGGGTAATACTTTCTTTAATATCTACAACTTGAAAAACAGATAGCTATACTTCCTATGAACCTGGATTATCAACACAGTTGTGCCTGTAGACACTTATTTGGTTCCTGCCAGGCTCCCTGCTTTTTTCTTTTTTTCTTTTTAAAGGAGGCTAGCATCCTGCAAAACAAATGTCAACTGCTCCCACATCATCTTTATTGGTCAGAATGGATCCGGGCCCTAAGTGGCTCCAATACGCTTTCTTAGGGGAAATAAACATGACGGTTGCAACCACTGGTTGTAATCAGTGGCTGCAACCACCACGGCAGGACAAGAAACAATGGATGGAAACTAACCAAGGAGAGAAGTAACCTAGAACTAAGGAGAAAATTCCTAACAACAATTAACCAGTGGAACAAATTGCCTTCGGAAATTGTGGGTGCCCCAATACTGGAGGCTTTTAAGAAGAGACTGGACAGCCATCTGTCAGAAATAGGTCTCCTGCAAGAGCAGAGAGTTGAAATAGATGACCTCCAAGATTCCTTCCAACTCAATGTTACACTGCTTTATTGGGAAGTATGCCTGCCAGGCCCGAAAAAAGGCAAGGTAAGCAGGAACGATAGGGAGCATTCTAAGTGGACAATGTTGCACAGGGTACAGGAACTGTTCTACTCAGTTGGTAGATTATTGCTGTTTCAGTAAATAGGAGAACTTGCCCAGCCTTGGCAGCCAGGTTCATGCTCTCAGAAGATGAAGGCTGTGGCTGCTTTGTAAGAAAATTCAAGTGTACATTCACTTCACTCTAGTTTCTTTCTATTATTTTGGAATAGAAAACAGCACACAAAAGAACAAAATCCATCCAGGCCATCCTTCTTTCCTAGCATAAGAACTCTTGGATGCCAGGATGATTCTTGTGATGGGAGATGCACATTTGTACTTGAATATTGCAATTTTCACTAGAAATGCATCAGATGATATCTCATAGAAAAATACTCATACCAAGAAAAACCTAACTACCAATATGTAAATTTATTCATGCTACCTAATTCTGTGCATGTTTATTTGAAAGAATGAAACCCACTGAATGCTGAATATTGTGGACTTATTCTCAAGAAAGTGCCTAGGAACACAGTCTCTGGATTATTGTTTTTTAAATATTGTCAGTGCTAGAGAAAACCTTGGTGCAAACATTCTCCCATATTTCCATCTTCAGACTGTAGCTAAAGGTAGCATTTTGGACTTTACTCAGTTCCCTGGTTCTGTTTACAATCTAGATCAGTGTGGCAAACTCATGTCATCACAGCATCGTCATGCGATGTATTGTGACTTTTCCCCCTTTCTTGGCCAGCACATGACACATGTGGGCCACAGGTTTGACTGCCATGATCTAGATAGAAAGCCCTGGTGGCACAGTGGTTAAAATGCAGTATTGCAGACAAACTCTGCCCACAGCCTGGACCCTCATTGGCTCAAGGTTAACTCAGCCTTCCTTCCTTCCGAGGTTGGTAAAATGAGGATCCAGGTTGTTAGGGGCAATACGCAAAACATTGTAAATTACCCAGAGAGTGATGTAAAACACTATGGGTTGCTATAAAAACCTAAATGCTATTGCTATTGCTAATGTTATCTAGCTTGATGTTGTGGAGACATTTGCAAAGGCCGTTTTATTATAACTAGATCCTCTTAAAACATAATCAACATAGCTATAATCTAATAAGATCATGACACACCCCTCTCCTTATTTTAGTTGTATCTTTGTTCGGTACTCTATAAAATGACTTTATTCTTGTGTTACCCACCCCAAGCAGAGTTTTAGAGTAAGTCAGTTGGAAAGAGTTGGTCAAACATAGAAATTGTTGTCATGCTCTCATGTCTTCAGTAAGCTTTTATTTAAAATGGTCCATTTGGCACTTATTATGCTGGAATTAGAGCATCACTTGTGGTACATAAACATGTTTACAAACATTACAAGTGTAATGTTTTTGAATAATACTGCTGAATAACAATCCATGTTTCTTGGGACCCAATGGGTCTTTCTAATAAATCAAGGGAGACTAACTGAGAAGATAAAAAGGAAACAAAACAAAGCCTTTTTTAACAGCTGTGCTTTCATTATGAAAGGTTGCTAAATCCTGCTGGAATTAAACATTTAAAAATTAAAACTTGTCTCAGTAATGAAAAGCAACACCCACTCAAACAAACCGGAAAACTGTTGATAAATGTGTCCACTATAATTGAGCCCTGGGGAAATCAATGTCAGTTTATGATTCTTTCCTTGGGGACTAAAAACCAATTCCTTTAGAAGACACTTCACATTTTTTGACATTATTTAAAGATTTCTCTGCATACATTTGTTTCTTATTTCTTTTGGTTTTTTCCCCATTTTCACTCCCAGACAGTTGGGCACAGGAGATTAAAAAATATTTTTGTAAATATTTACACACACCAAGAAACCACCAAGACAAAACATGTAAATCCGGATACGACAAGTACACAATTGTAAACGCACAGAAAACATCCAAATCCTTTAAAGCCTCTGTATATTTTGAAAATACCTCTTATCTTCAGTGCAACAGAGAGCCCACTGGCTGATCTATTGTACAGCAAATGTTCTCAAGGCCAAAGTGTTTCTGCTGGAAGTAATCATGTAACTTGAAACTGTATTATTCCATGGTTTTTTTTTTAAATCTGAAAAGAGCAGGTATGGTGGATTATTAATCAGAACATGGACCTTGGTACAATAGGGAATATTTATTTATTTATTCATTCATTCAGTCATTCAGTCATTCCCCACCCACCCAAAGCTGGTCCAGAAAAATGCTGTGGTTGATGATATTGAAAAATGCTGAGAGGGACAGGAGAGCAAGAACGATTGCACCATCCCCATCCTGAGCTCTCATCAACAAGTTTGACCAATGTCATTTCAGTATTGTGCCCTGGCCTGAGCCCAGACTGAAAAGGGTGCATTGTCCTTCCCAGGCTTTGCTGGTCCTGAACTTCTTTGCAGCAGTTAATTAGCTTTTTACAGAGGCATGATTGAGAGCATTTTAACAAACTGCATCACTGTTTGGTTTGGTGGCTGCAGTGCCTCAGATAGAAAGTCCATACAGAGAGTGGTAAGGACAGCCAAGAAGATTATAGGAAGCTCCCTTCCTGTTATTCAAGATACTGCTTATAAGCGCTACGTGCTTAGAGCTCCAAACATTGTTTGAGACTCCACACACCCATTTCACGGTCTGTTTCTGTTGCTCCTCTCTGGGAAGAGGTTTTGAAATATTTCTAGCAGGACTACCAGATTCTGTAACAGCTTTGTTCCCTATGCCATCCATCTGGTAAACTCGCAAGATTCATTTTTCTCACCATGTACATGTATACATCCAAACTAGACTGTATTGTTTCTCTGAGTCACATAATATAAGTGGGTATATACATAATTTTGTATTATATTTATTTATTTGGTCATGTCCATGTAGTGTATATTGGAGATGGTGTCCCTTTGAGAGCTGTATGCAACGAAATTGCATTTTAATGTATGCTGATCAGTGTACATTCAAAGTGACAATCAAGTTACTATTCTATTCTATTATTCTAACTGCTGTACAGTTGCTCTAATTCTGCCCAGAAATGAATAGATTGAAGTGGGGAGAGAGGGAAGATGCTAGAAAGAATCTTGTTTTTCATTCTGTCTCTGGTTTGGGTCTTGTATAATCCTCCCTTTGTTTCTGCTGTAACAATCCCATGTAGGGCAACAGGATGGATTTCCATTGTTCTGTATTTATCAAAGGCCAACCAATGGCATGGGGAGAGCAAATGTGAAGAGCAGATAAACAAAGCTGTCACTCAAGCATCCTGGATAACTGAACAGGGCAATAGCCACTACCTTTCCCCTACCTATTCAGCAAGATTTTGCAAAAGAATACAAAAGCTAATGTAAATTGGGACACTCAAAATACTGAGAGTATTTTTCTAAGAGCAAGTTCTATTAAAGTTTAGGTCTAAGAACTTTGGATATATTATACTGATGGAACAGTGGGAAAAATATGTTTTAAATTAAATTTTAAATATGTTAAAAATTAGGGTTTACATTGTTATAAAATTGGAATTTACATTGTTATAATTTAAAAGAGGTTTGTTACAAAATGACACACTGTTGGTATATGACTGCAGAAAAATTGTCTTAGAATGTTTAAAAGTGCTGATAAAACACAATATTTATAGGTTAGGGTTAAACTGTGGAGTCCTTGGTGCTCTCTGAGCTTGGTGGTTTTCTTGCAGATGTTTCATTAGCAATAGGTAACTTCATCATGATGTTAACTAGCTTGGTAAGGAAAGTTTCCACAAGAAAACCACCAAGCTCAGAGCGCATCAAGGATCCTACTGCATAAAGATACTTCAAATTTATTATGTGTACAACATGATAGATCATTTTATCATGTCTGGTGGACTTGTAAAAAATACACTTAATATACAAGGAATGTTCAAGCTCATTCATCTGAAATCAGAACTTTTCTTGCTGGGATTAATTGGCGGTCAATTAGAAAAAAAAGTCCCACAGATGGTTTTCTATGACCCTAAAGATGAAAATTGGCCATTTGATTAACAACAAACTGGTATTTGATGGATCCATAGATAAATTTATAAATTTTAAGCAGACTGTTTTATGGTATGTCTGATGTTGACTGCTTGACTCTTCTCAACTATGTCATTTCATTATTCCTTTTGCAGCTACTACAACACCACATCCGTCCTCCTCTGCCTGGGGATTACAGCTTTGGTTTGCCTTTCCGTCACCATATTTAGCTTCCAGACCAAGGTGCATAAATGCATTTATACCATAGTTCCCTGATTTTATCGTTTCCTATGTAAGCAAAGTGTTTTTTTTTAAAAGTTACCAGGCAAACATTTTGTGATTACTCTAGAGCTGTATTTCTCAACCTTAACAGCTTTAAGATGTGTTGAGGATTATGGGAGATGAAGTCCACCCATCTTAAAGTTTCTGAGGTTTAGAAACCCTGCTTTACAATTTACATCATTGAGCAAACTTACACTGCTTCTCCTGTCATGTAGATAATGGTGGCCTTGAAAAGCAACTTTTCCATGGAATTAAACTTGCCCATCTCCCCTCTCTCTATCCAAAGTTGAGAATTGGGTCAAGAATTGCCAACCAAAAGGTTAAAATGAATTTTCTCCCACTGGGAATGAAGTTAATCGGCAACTTTTTAGATGGAAGAAAAAATGCTATTTCAGATGTCTTCAAACAGTATGACAAGTTTTTTAAAAATACCACTCTATGTCATCACTCATTCAGAAGGACTTTTTCAGGCAGGAGCAGCAAGAAAATAAATAGAATCATTTGAAAGAGTCTTTTGCCCTTTCCACATTGCAAGTCAAACATTTTCTATTGTTTGGAAGGGCTGAGTTCATGCTGTGTGGACATCTATTCTTGATCTGATCTCTATTTATGATTTTGCCCCCACGATTGGTATTGAGGGCTGTGTTGGAGTGTATAGATAACATAAAGGGGAATATACAATATATAATATACATTAAGTTCAGAGAACATGTAGTAAAGGCTATTAAAAATGGTGGCATGTCCCATGTGGGTGCTAAACAAAGTAGCAAATATTTGGGATTTTTTTTATTCATTGATGGGAGCCCCCTCAATCTTGTGATTCATCGGATATCAACTTCATTAGTGCAGCACGATGAAGCCACATCCCTTCCGGTCCGTGGAAAAACCTCCCTCCATGGAACTGGTCTCTGGTGCCCCAAAGGTTGGGGGGGTCACTGACTTAGGCTATTCAGGAGCTAAGGGGACTTTCAAATTAATCCATGCATCTTACACTAATGTCCTTGTTTTCTCCCACAGTATGACTTTACATCTTGCCAGGGGGTGCTTTTTGTGATGCTGATGGTGCTGCTATTTAGTGGGATCATACTGGCTATTACGCTTCCTTTCCATTATGTAAGTTTCCTATTCTTGCCAACCAAATCCATGTATGCATCGTACCAAGTGTTATTTTGCCACGTCTAGTAGCAGAGGAGATGCAGAACTGTCTTTCGATGCTCAGTTATGCCATTGATGTTATGCAAATTAGCGGTGAAGCAAAAACCATTACAGGCAGTCCATAACTTACAACAGTTCGCTTAGTGACCATTCAAAGTTGACTGGAAAACTTTTGCTTAGTGACCATTCAAAGTTGACTGAAAAAAAGTTGACTCGTGATCATTTTTCACACTTATGACCGTTGCAGCATCCCCATGGTCACCTGAATAAAACCCAGATACTTGGCAATTGATTCATATTTATGATGGTTGCAGTGTCCCGGGGGCATGTGATCGCCTTTTGCGACCTTCTGACAAGCAAATTCAATAGGAAAGCCAGATTCACTTAACGACGTAATGTAACAACTGCAGTGATTCACTTAACAAATGTGCTAAGAAAAGTAATAAAATGAGGCCCAACGCACGTAACAAATTTCTCACTTAACAACAGAAATTTGGGGCCTCAGTTATGGTCGTAAGTTGAGGATTACCTGTTTCTTATTTTTTTTTCTGTAGTTTTTCTTGTATCTGTATTTCCTTCACTAATCAAATTACAGAAAGATCCTTTGAAAGGAAACATGGTCCAAGAATGTGAACTTCATTAGATATTTGGAAGGGAAATAATTTCCTTTCTCCTTTGTCACTTAGACTCTTTAGGTTTGATTTATTTTTCTCCTCTATTTTTTAAAATGTTTGCTTTTATCACAACTCCTGCTGGCATAGCTAGTGTAAGGCAGAAGGCTTGGGACAGATTGTCAGCCCAAAGGAGAAGTGTCAGTTATCATATGAAGGTGGTAAACAATTTTGGAATATCTTGTTTAAGAGAGGAAAGTAAAGATGAGTTTAAAAAAAAACAAAAACCAATTGGGCATCTTCTGCTGATCTTTTGTTCTTGTAGAATCTGTTCTAGGAGCTGTTAATTGCCTGGTATCTAATTGCCATGTTCTCACCCTCTTTTCTATATATTCTCACTCAGTTACAGAATATAATAGAATAACGGAATAACAAAGTTGGAAGGGACCTTGGAGGTCTTCTAGTCCAACCCCCTGTTCAAGGAAACGGGAAACCCTATAACATTTCCGACAAATGGTTGTCCAGTCTCCAGTGCTGGTGTATCCACAACTTCTGGAAACAAACTGTTCCGTTGATTAAACTGCAATTTCCTCCTTATCTCAGTTTGCTTTGCCATAACAATTACCTGTGTTTCAGGCCTTGTTATCACTTTGGCAGCTGCAGGTTTTGTCACCGGGTTGCGTTTAGTTTTGACTTGCCCATGGGGCAAATATTTATTGTGAGGGAAAGAAATAGGTAGAATGGAAGCAGGGAGGAAGGTTAGCATCTCTCCAAGAACAGAGTTTTCATTCTGCCATTTGTTATCACAGGAGCCTTCTAGATATTGAGAAATATTGATGGAAAAGAGGAGGGGGTAAGCTTATCTTATGCTGGCCTATGTGATGAGGTCCCTTTGATAGGCATGCTTTGTTTGCTTGGGTTTTGGCTGGGCTGGGCTTCCCATTAACTTTGTTGGTTGGAATAATTTGTCATCGCTAATTGTTTCCTACTGGAAACCATTTTGAACTTCCATTCACAATCTTCTGTTGTTATCATTCTGCAGTAGCAGTAGACGTCATCTGCAGTGGCAGGATTTTGTAATGTCCATCTAAAAAGAATACGCCCATAGGCTTCTGACAGGGTATGGGAGAAAAGTGTTACGCTATTTTATTGCTGGGATTTTCGAGTTCTGCAAGAAACAACTTATTTTTCTCCCCATGGATGTCCATTTAAAAAAAAATACTGATGGATTGGAAATAGCATTTGCCAACTCCTTTCACCATATCCAAGTCATTGAGTGTGATTGGCTTTCCTTTTCATTTGGTAGAATTGAAACAGAGAACTGCCACCCCTCAGAGGAAGCAGCAGACAAGTTGGGGGTTAGCAATCGTTTTTAGCCTGGTCCTCAGAGTATCTGATCCCTCTGATCTTGGACCTCTGTATGTCTTAATTTACCTAAAGTCTAAAACTCTGATAGGTAAGGCTACTAAGAAAATAAAAATTGGCTAGATGAAAATGCATTGTTTTCTTTTCCTGGAATGCTGAAGAGAGTGAAAATGATTTGTTTACAAAATCATGTACGTAAAGAGTTTCATTTCAATATTCCATCTTCTCTAAATGGCTTTCAGCACATTCTTGTTTTCTCGCTGTTTTTCCTGATCACAACTGTAACATGGGGCAAGTCTGCAGATTAGAGCAGATCATGACCTGAAGTTAGTTCCAATCGATCACAAGATGATGAATGGTATGCTTGAATGCATTCAAGAATGGAGGTTGAGAAACAGACAGTGAACTAGCTTGACCCAGAGAAAGTTGTCTTCTTCCTTAATGTGATTTCTACTTGAAGAATAGGTAGCAAGTCCCATTTTTATTTGGTCTTTGAGCTTAAATAAAAAATCTTGCTAGAAAGATTCTTTATATAAAGGAGTTTCACTCATGTGACCCCCCCATTTACAGTTGCTGCCTACCTAAGCAACAAGGTGATAAAAGCTTTACAATGTGATCTGTGCAGATCCTTTTTATTATCCCTATAGAAAACAACAAAAGGTTTCTACAACACACACACACACACACACTTATTTGAACATGGTAGTTCTAAACAGCGATAACTATTCAAAATCTGATTGAGGGGAATGTAAGCTTCCGTCATTTACACGAGGCCCGATAATGTACAAAGGAGATGTTATCAGCTATATAAAAATGTATAACATTCCGGTCATACATTCATCTTAAATATTAACAGAAGCAAAAATGGGAAAAATAATACTGCTTGCATGTCAATTATTCAGGCCCAAAGTAAATTTAATGGTGCTTTTTAATTAGTCTCACTATATGAAAGCAATGAAGCTCCTTAATTACATATACATACTCAGAGAGATACACAGCAATAGAAATAGAAGAGACCAGATACTGAAAGATGTAGCCTTAATTTGTTCCATTAGCTTGAATGAGAAGGCCACCAGTAGTATTCTGCAAGCACACAAGTCCATAAGGAGGTCCCAACTTCCTGCAAGAGGCAAAATAACCGAATGACTAGAAAGGTAATGGTCCCATCAAGGCCTCAACCCCCGTTAAATGCAGAATAGACAGTGCAGGAGAAACTGTAGCATCCCTAACCCTGTTTGCTGTGCTGGTGAAGAGAAGCTTTGCAACCATTTCAAGAAGAAACCTCCAGGGCCACAAATGAATGACTTCTACCCTTGGGAGCACTTTAGGGGGTGGTTAGAATCTGCTTCCCTATATTTTTCACCCAGAAGGCTACCTATCATTAGGCTCACTTGGTTCTTTTCCTTCTTCCAGAAACATTTTTATTTCGGATAATGCACTGGAGACAAATCCCTTGTGTGTGCCCAATCACACTTGGCCAATAAAGAATTCTTCTTCATTATTTGGGAATCAACCAAAGCTCCCTTCTTTCAGCAGTCGTTTGGATGTTTCTGTCCTCATATAGGTTATATTAAATCCTCCCTTATAAGGTTGGCCCCAAAGCTCTGTCTCTTTCTCTGCAGGTGCCATGGCTCCAGGCCATTTATGCTGTGCTGGGTGCAGTTGTATTTACAATGGTAAGTCAGCATTGTTTGTGTTGCCTAGGTTCAAGCAGAGTCCTTTCAATGGATGTGGGTGGTATGCAATTTTGCAGAGGGAGGGAGCAGCAAAGGGGTGAAAGTGGGCTTGGTGATGATGCAAAGTGGTTGGAATTACATCATGCACATAGACCAGGAGGTTCTGTTTTGGGTGGGTTGTCAAGTAATTTTTTTAAAAAAAATACGATGAAGCCTAATTTAATGTACACGTTACATCTTCAACATGATGGGAAATTAATCTGGGGACGCTCTCATAGAGGCTCTAACAGCTTGAAAAATGTGGCTTAAGGGCATTCTATATCCCTAGGGCTGAAGATTGATGGAGATTCTCAGTCATCCTCAGGTCATGACTCTCCCAAAGGGGCCTTTTCAAAAGGCAACTGGACTTTGTTTCCTTGAAAATGTTTCACTTCTCATCCAAGAAGCTTCTTCGGGTCTTCAGTCCTTTAAATCAGCAACTTAAAGAAAGAGAGTTGAGTTGCCTTTCAAAAAAGGGACTGAAGGCTGAATCCTGTCCATATTTGGGTTAAAGTAGTGAGATCTGCACGTCCCTTTTTATGAGATTACAATAATCTTATAGAAATTAGGTAAAATAATTCCATCACTCTTCAACTGCCTTCAAATGGAAGATGAAGTCCTTGGACAATGCCCTTCTTCAGTTTAAGAATCTAAAGCAGAGTAAAGCATCCAGAAACACGCAGGCTAAGGAAAGCTAAAACAATATAGGCTACAATGTGCCACAGACAGAAGGGGATTGTGGAAAGTATACTGTGTCAGTGATCAGTTTCAGGCAAGTTGGTCCCAAAATACGAATCTGTGGGTGGAAAGTATGCTCAGCCTGATTTTTATCCCCATAAAAAGCCAATTATCCTCTCCTAGTCATGTTTTATTGTTTGGATTTCTGCACCAATGCAAAACAACCAGAAATGTGTCAGGTGGGTGAATGAATGAATGGTCTCAATAAAGTCATCAACTTTTTTTTTAAGGCACATGCTAGAACTTGTAAGCCACATATTTGTATTGAAGGGATGGATAACAAGTACATTCATGGGAGAAGACTGGCTGTATAGACTTTGCCCCTTCCCAATTCTGGGATCTGCCATGCTGAGAGATGCGACATAGAGAAAAATCAAAGAAAAAGGCAGTGAGGCAATGAAAATGTTGTAGGCTAGTCTCACATCAGATCCTCTTTCATGTACCATTTTCCTGTCCATTATTATATTCTAAGGCCAGATTCAGCCCACTGGGCCAGCAATGTTTTCAGCTCAACAGTTGGCAGCCCTATTTCTTTGTTCAGTAATCCATCTGATGGAAATGAACCTCCTTATTTGAGATACTTGCCTTCTGTGTGCTGGAACATTTCTCTCTTTTTGTCAAGGTTCCTGAAAAATCATTCTGTGGATTTCTCCAGACACTTCTCTGAGATACCAAAAGGTTTTCTTTTTCTTTTTTTGTCCCCAACCTTCCCTCAGTTTCCATTTATCTTCTCTGCTCCTGATTCTGGACCTGTGGTTCTTACGCAAATACTCAGCGATAGGAAATATATACACATATCAGCTAAATGGGCCAGTGCCTTAAGCCAACAAGGTTATCTGGCCTATTTCTGTAATCCTGTTAATAATACTGGAATAAACCAGTTTACCACTCCCAATTCCAAACAGAGAAAGGCTATTTTCCTTGCTTTCTGATCATGTCACTTTGCACCTTTGATAACCCAGGATTGCTCATAGCACTAAACCACAAATATGAATGCTGAGTCCTGCCAAGCTTCTTTAATGAGGATTTTAGGAACCAATCATGAAGCAAAGGAAGGAGATGGAAAATAATAATGATGATTATAATTATGATTATTATAATAATAATGTTGATTATGATTATAATAATAATAATAATAATAATAATAATAATAATAATAAAAATAATAAAAATAAAAATAAAAATAATAATAAAAATAATAAAAATAATAAAAATAAAAATAATAAAAATTAGCTTGAGGCTGGGTTGCCCTGGGTTGGTGTTGGAATGATGCTAAAATACAATTTGGACTTAAGGCTGTCTCATATATCATCTGGGATGAAGCAGCAACAAGGGGGAAACAGCATAAACAATTGCCAGGGCATGCTTTTGCAGCTGTTTCGTAGCAATAGCACTTAGACTTATATGCCACTTTACAGTGCTTTTACAGCCCTCTCTAAGTGGTTTACAGAGTCAGCCTATTGCCCCCAACAATCTGGGTCCACATTTTACCCACCTCTGAAGGATGGAAGGCTGAGTCAACCTTGAGCCTGGTGGGATTTGAAATGCCAAATTGCAGGCAGCCAGCAGGCAGCAGAAGTAGCCTGCAGTACTGCACTCTAACCACTGCACCACCGTGGCTCATTGGTATTGTGGTTAAGGCACCAGGTTGCGAACTGGGAGACTGTGAATTCTAGTCCTACCTTCTAGTCCTATCTTAGGCACAAAAGTGACCTTGGGCCAGTCCCTCTGTCTCATCTGTAGCAGGCAGGTAAAGGCAAACCACTCCCAAAATCTTGGCAAGAAAACTCAGGAATGTAGACTGGCAGTTGGTAGGAGTCAAAGCTGACTTAAAGGGACCCCCCCAAATTTTTTTTTAAAAAGGAGCGTTCAGTGGGAAAAGTAGGTGTCTGAAATTGAAATTGTTTAAGTTTGACATGCCACTTCATTCGTAGTTGTGGAATTAGAAGCGCCCTTTTATGAAGCTTGTATGAATGTGACAATAATGCATAAAATATAATCCATAGATTCATTTCTAGCTTGAATTTTAATCTAGCCCAGATGAATCCTCTCCAGCCAACTTTATGCCACTTTGGCAAACTACTGGAAAAGAAAAAGAGACTTGCATACCTTCTACCTCATAAGCTTATTGCAAGGAAAAGTAGAAGAACAGTAGAAGTCCCCAGCCCAGCTGGGGTCCCAAAAAAAAGTTAGGATCTAAATCTAGTGAATAGCCTACCCATTTTTTTATTTTAATATTTAAATTCTGTCCTGCCAATAAATATGCATCAGTCATAGTGCATGGTTTGATTTTATTTAGCATATTGTGTGAACCTAGCCACTATGGCTTGTTTTGACAAACCACAATAAAACTAAGCCACGTTCAACAAGGCTAGGGAAATCAGGACACATCTACTGGACTGGATGATTCCTTTTTCATATTCTTGCTCTGTCACCGACTGCAACTGGAGCTCCAGTTGGCCAATGGCTGGAGAAGATCCTCAATTTATAAGACAAGCCAAAGGAACCTCCATAGGGAAGAGCAGAGTTGGGTAGGAGAAGCTGAATATTCACAGATGCGAATCTAACTGCACTTCCAAGAAAAGTATCTGGGAACATCCATGCACAGGACGATAGGTTTTGCACACATTTTTTTCCCCATACATCTCTGCCAACTCTTTTCTTCTTCCTTAAATTATGGGATTGGTAAGTAGGGATTGGGGAACCAACAACCTTACAATTTTCTCCATCCAACGCTTTGGACACCCAGAGATTGCATTGTAATCACTGCCTGTGTTTACTTTTTTTTTCTCCTTAGTTCCTGGCCTTTGATACCCAGCTCCTGATGGGGAACCGTCGCTATGCCATGAGTCCAGAGGAATACATCTTTGGAGCCCTCAACATATACCTGGACATCATCTACATATTTTCTTTTCTCCTGCAGATCTTTGGAAGCAGTCGAGACTAAGCAGTCAAGGCTGAGCCTCTCGGTCCTGTGTGTGATAAAACGGAAATATATTGAGAGAGAAAGAGAGAGAGATTTATAATAATACAACAAGTAAGAAAGGAGAAAGGAAAGAAAAGTAACCTCTCTGTCCTTTAGCGAGCTTCATTGCATCAAGTGAGCCTTTGCTCACCCACTGGTCTACTTGAGCTCCCTCTGCAGCCTGTGTATGTGTGTGTGTGCGCGCGTACACATGTGTGTATTTATATACACATGCTCTTAGGGTAAACTGGTATATACAGTATGCTAGGCTTTCCCTTGCTTCCATAACTGCTTTCAATATGTATATTGAAATTAGTGTAGCAATAGCGGAAAGAGCACCGTGGAGGGGGGGGGGGAGAAGAGAAATATTACTGGTTTTAACTTAAAACTGAAGAAATGAAGAAATGAAATAGTCAGAAACTTAAGTTTGCTATATCCAAAGTGAGCAGGTTGTAAAAACACCCGAAAATTTATGTGAAGTTCATTTTGGATGATGTGAATTGTTCCAAATTTCAGAGTTCTGGCACAATCCTAGTCTGTATGTTGTTGTTTCTACTTATATCTATCCCCACAAAAGAGTTTAGTAGATTATATTTAGTTCTCAGATGTTTTTTTTTCAACCAACCAAATAACAAAATTTTATCTGCTGAAATTTCTTGGTACTCTTTAGAGGCCTTCATTTTGGCTAGACAAGTCACACCCGCTGAAATCATTTTATTTGGCCTACCCAGATGAAATTTCCCAATTTCTAGTTGAGGATAGCTTTAAAAAAAATTAATCAGTTATTTTGCATGATTTTGTTTCGGCCCTAATTCCAGGCTAGTCAAAAAGGGAGAGAAAAGTGAACCTCATGAAAATGATCTTTTTGGGTCTTGCTTAAGCAAGGACAATATTGGAGCTGGTTATGCTCTGGTCCCAATCACTGGCAGAACCACCGTTTGCTTTACTTGCACATGTGCTTCTGCTATATTACGTCTTCCACTTGTCCTTGCTCTACCCCCACCCATACATATGTTCCTTGGGATATTGGTGGTAGTGCAGAGGAGATCTTTTCAGGAGCTTATCCGAGCCCAGAAGATGACGAGGCAATCAACAAACAGAGAACCATTGTTGATTTGAGCACATTCTTATTATCCCATTATTTTGTGAGTGGGTATTGAGTGGGCTTTATGGAAGAAGGAGAGCACCTTATGGCATACACATTATACCTAACGAAATCTAAAGAGGATTTATTCATTCTCTAAGAGTCTTCGATAACTTTGCACTCTCCCCACAATAATCCTTTAGATAGAAGATGAAGGAACATAGATGGCAACCTTACTTCTCCTACAAGACATTTTTGTAACCCTGATCACTTTTATCCATTAAAAAGTATCTTGCTACTTGTCCTGTGCAATTGTTCAAAGCTACTTTTTCTACTTTTGTGTAATCATCCAGGCCTAACAACATAACTTGCAAGTTGTCACTTGAAGTGATCCTATTATATTTGCTTAGAGTTGATGTTTATGTCTGTCTGTCTGTCTGTCTGTCTGTCTGTCTGTCTGTCTGTCTGTCTGTCTATCTAGCTAGCTATCTATCTAGCTAGCTAGCTAGCTAGCTATCTATCTAGCTAGCTATCTAGCTATGATCATCTCCCCGGTGCAATGGCATCACTTGTCAGAAGCACTGTTCTCCTTCTTCTTGGGAGTGCTTTCTAAAAATGGTAAAATAGTGAGAGATGGCTTAGAATGTTTGCTTTTTTAAAAAAGACCCAAACCGTGCTTTACTGACATATTTCGGCACTATAGGTGAGATGGCTCATTGAGTGGTGTGGTGGCCTAGAGGTGGAGTTCTCACCTCATAATCAGAAGACTGTGATTCGATCCTAGGTAGAGGCAGATATTTCTCTCTCTGGGCACACTGAGAATATATCTGCTGAAAAAAAAAGTCCGCATTGGTGACAGGAAGGGCATCTGGCCAGTAAACACTCAGCTCCATTCAGTTGCCCAGACTCCACTCTGCAAGGGATTATGGGCTCGTTATAGGATAATTCAGATGGCTCATCACTGGTTGTTAAGAAAACTACTAAAATTATAAGTAAGTGGTCGGGGGGGGGAATGGACTCCCTCGGCAGCCTGCCATGTGTTACCCCACTCTTCTCCCAAATATTTTCTGGTTAAACGACAATGCTGATACTAGCTTTGGTTTGGGTGGATATTAGCAGTCTTCCCCAATTTGGAGCCTTTGAGTTGTGTTTATCTAGACTCCTATCCTTCCCAGCACGAGAGATGGACATTGGTGTCCCATGAATCTGGAGAGCACCAGGTACAATAAGATTATTTTGCATGATTTTAAAACAATGATACTTTGGTGTTCCTTAGCGGACTAACAAGAGAATCACCTGGTTGATAAAGAGCTGAATCCTGGTCTCCTTTACTACCTGGATCTGCAGACAGATTCACTCTATGGGATCATGCAGTGCCTATTTCATGATTTGCTCACTGGTTTGCGCTTTTCTTTTTAGAAAGTCCTCCTTAGCCTCCAAGGATCTCTGCACACGAGGCAGAGCTCACCAGCAGTCTGTCATCCGGGCCGTGTTCAGTCAGAATACCTGCTTAGCTTTCCCAGTGTTTATAGCATATTGTGTTCCCAGGTTGCTCAGTTATTCGAGCAGTACATTCTGTCCCAGGTTAATGTATGCCTTTGATTGCATTGCTTGAGTGCATCAGGTCCTGGTGCAGACACATTAAGTTGCTTCAGCTACCCCCTCCCTGCACAGCTTGCAGGCTGATTTCAAGACCGGAATGAGCTCGTGTTTGTAGTCTCCACCAGAGCTTTTTGTGCCAAGTAAGGAAGCGTGCCAATGCTCCCTGCTCTAGAAAAATCATTCCCTGATATCTAGATGGCATGACCTGGAAACTCTGGAAACTACAAGTGGGAAGGGGGAGAGATACCAGAGCTGAGGTCAGCAATTAGCCATCCTCTCCCAAATTTCAGAAGCTAAAAAAATGATAAATGATGGCTGTGAAGTGTCAGTTGGATTGAGGAGATGAAGGTCTTGTCTTCAAAGAGCCTTTAGCAAAAAAAAAAAAAAAGAGTAATTGTGACCAGGAGTCTTTAGAGCAGAGGGATTTGGGGAGGGGGGAGCAGCAGGAGATGAGTTAAGAGGACTTTTATTGCTAACCAGAGGGCAATCTCAGTTTGGAAGGGCAAGGAGACGACTTGCTTTACGTGCCACCTCCCACCTCTACATGTCTCCAGGCTACAGTTCAAATGAACTCAAAAGAGTACCAGAGTATCTTTCCATCTTCATTGGGCTCTTAATGTTCCTCATTTGGAAATCAACCAGTTATTTTCTTACTGTGGGCTGAAGGCTAAGACCAGCATCCTGAAAGTATTATTTAAAAGGTGATGCTTCCAGCTGATAGGGGTGGTTTATCTGAGATCTCCCTGAGAACAGAGAAGCGAATGCGTCATTGGGCAGTCTGTTGCAATTCTGGCCCATGAAGAAAAGAGGATTTCGCCAGCAAGTGCCCAACTCTCCTGTCCCGAACACCGTCCAGTTGCAACTGCTCTTCAAGCACTCCCGCCTCTGCAGCCCTTGTACATCAAGCAATTGGCCAGTTAATGCCATGGCAGGACAGAAAGAGAAAATTGCCATACACCTACCAACAAAGGCTTATTTTGCCCCTCCCCCTTTTTAAAAAAACAACAACAACTTTTCTACACAATTTGTGTAATTTATGTTTCAAAGCCAGGCTGGAAGGTTGAAGATCAAAAGCATCTCCATAATAAAGAGATGAAGCAGTGTGACTTGTGAAAGCAAACAAGTACAGCCAGTTTGGAAGAAATGGTCCATACTGATGTTCTGCCATGGATATAAACTCCTTTGTAGCAGATGTAAGAGAGGCTGTTCTGTATTTAGCAATAGCAATAGCACTTAGACTTGTACATAGCTTCACAGAGCTTTACAGCCCTCTCTAATCAGTTTACAGTCAGCATATTTCCCCCAACAATCTGGGGCCTCATTTTACCAACCTTGGAAGGATGAAAGGCTGAATGAACCTTGAGCCAGTCAGGATCGAACTCCTAGCAGTTGGCACAGTCAGCCTGCAATACTGCATTCTAATCACTGCACCACCATGGCTCATAGCCAAGTCTCCCTGCCTTTATGATGTGATTCTCAAATGTTTGGCCATAATTAATCATGTGTTTTATTATTAAACGAATAGAGATGCAGTAGAGGTGATAATTGATTACCACTGAAGGAGGAGGGGCACATCTGTTGCTCCAAAGGGCTTGTCTCATCTCATACCTTCCAACCAAATATTGCCTCCAAGCCCCTAGAACAGAGGTGGGGAATTGTGGCCCCTTTATGACTTGCAGATTTCAACTCCCATAATTCCTGAACCAGCCATACTGGCTCAAGAATTCTGAAAGTTGAAGTCCATAGGTCATAAAAGGTTATGGTTTCCCACCCCTGCCCTAGAACAACTTTTCTTCACCTGAGGCTTTCCAGTGAAATTGGCTGGGAATTGTACATATTATAATCTTGAGCATGTCAGGAGGACGCAAGATTGAAGAAGCTGCCTTGAAAGTCAGGTTGGAATGGATGGCCATCAACAATGTAGGAGCAGTTTTCATTGTTCTGTCTGGGGTTTCATTTCCATCATCCCAACCAAGAGAACCCTAGTTCAGAGCCTCTGAAGACGAGTAGCTTTCCTAACCTTGATTTAGGAGTTGTGGCCTTCCTCCAAGAAACTTTCTGGGAGAGGGTTAAATTAACAGAATGCCACAAATTTTGGATCTTGTATCTACTGGTAGTTCCAACTGTTGGGAAGAAGGTGCTTATTTCTGTATTCCCCCATCTTTATTCTACAGAATTCAGTCCTAGATCACATTTATAGCTAGGAGGGAATGTTTGAAAGAGGCTTAAATATTGGACTCTTCTGTACTTTTTCCTTTAGAATGAAATAGACCTGGCAATGGATTAAACAATTGTGCAAAATATACATTATGAACCTGCTAATGGTTTTGGATACTTAGCTTTTAAATACTCCATATCTATCAGAAAACTATTGAGTTCCATAGAAGACAACAGCAGAACAGGAATCATCTGTAACTATTTTCTCTGAAGGCAGAGTATGAGGTCCAAATGATATGCCCTGCATTTGAAAGGGTCCTTGAACAATTTATAGATTTAGTACATCAAACATCCCTCCAAACACACATTATCCTCAAAGCTATCTACTTTTGCTGGGTATAGTGGCCATTGAACCTGTACTTTAGGATTTACTAGATTTTTGGTAGTCTGGACATGTCTAAACAACTTGGATATCCAAAAGGACTCAATCAGTAGATGTAGAAAGAGCCCTTCAGAATAAAAACATGCATTAAAACAATGGCTTTATTCTGGAGAAGTTCTGCCTATATAGATGCTAAGAATTCAGCAAAGTGATGGCACATAATTAACAGTAGCATCCTCAAGGAATTATCTATTTCTCTCAGAAGCAAGTTTAAACATAGCCATTCAGCGAAGACACAGTATTTTGTCTTTTTAAAATTATTATTACTCCGAGAAACACTTCCAGCACTGAACTTAAGTTTTATCCACACGAAAAGGGGCTCAGGGCTTAATTTTGTTTTAAGATGGGAGGTATAGTATTCTGCAGCTTCCCTTAAGAGCTTTTACAAAATTCCCAAAAAAAAAACCTTGCAAAAGCTCAGACTTTTTTCAGTGAATGTCCGACTTACTGCTTAGGATACAAAGGGCTAGGGTTATTTAGAGGGACAGCTTTGGTTTCCGTGTCTGAGAAGGCTAACCTCTCCTCATAAGCCCAGCATCTGATGTCATCCAGTAAGCTCACCTACAGGAAATGAAGATTTAAGAAAAGGAAGGCCTTTTGACATGTCCTGTGGAGAAGAGTGTTGTATGTTTTAAAAGTGGCTTTAGGTTTATGTAAGAACTCCATTGAAGTTAATGGGTTGCACTGTCATGTAGAACAGATTTTTTTTTACGTTTCCCTGCAAGTGAGTTGTTCCCCATTTCCCCCTCAGTTTGCACGTTTGTTTTTTTACAGACTCTACACAAAAGTGCACACACATCTTGCTGTGCACCTCCACTTTAACATTACTTATATGTGTATGCTGTCCGTCCCCCCCCAGACAACTCTAAGAAGCAGCCATGAGGGTGAACTTTCATTTTATACACACAGTAACACTGTGAAGTGGGTTGAGCAGAGAAAAAGTGGATACATGGCTGAGCCTGAGGCTTTGGTCTGCATTCAGTCCCTTAGTTACTGTATTATACTGACCCCTACGGCATATTAATCATCCATGACCTGGAGATAGGCTATGTTGATGGACTATGTTAGAAGGCAGCAACTTTTTCCTTCCTTCCTTCCTCCCTCCCTCCCTCTAACCAGGAATGCAATGAATGAAGCAAGAAAGCTAAAATGGCAGGGATAGGATTTTGGAGAACCTTGGAAGATGGGAAAATTTGGGATTTTCTTCTCAGCCATGTTAAGCTACATTATGGGTTACTCTTACAGCTGTGGAGAGTTTTCTATCTCAAATTGGCAGGGAATTCTCTTCGGTGATTCTGTAAGTTGCCAGAAAGTGATTTGCCCACTCTTTTCCTAGTTCTGTAATACATACTTAATAGTAATTTAAAATGTAGTCTAAAACATGATGCTGATTGGTGTGTAACTTCACCCAGGCAATCTTCTCCCATTAGCCTATTTTAAACTAGCTAAGGCACCATAACAGCCAGTATCATATTTCAGTATTGTTTTGAAGCACACACTGTTCAGCTTATTCTTGCACTGTGTGTTCCTGGTTACTGTTTACAGCTGCCTATTTGTATGTGTGTGGTGGGGTGGGGGTGGGAGAGAAACCAAACATGCTTGCAATGAGAGTTAGGAAAGCATACAGTCACTGCCCCCTTGTGTTTTTTTTCAAAATTTACAGAGCAGTTTCCTTTTGTGCACGTGGTTTGGTTGTTGCTATCTTCTGAGGACAATTCAGTAGCTAAATCTTTGCTGCAATTTCGAGTGAAGCGAACAGCAAAGGATCTGGTCGTTCAGCTCTCAGTATGATGAGATGCAGCAATGGCAATCACCCAAAAGATACTTGGGTATGGCTTCTCATCAAAAGATCTAACAGGGAGATTAAGGATTGAGATTTTTATTTGGCAGGTACTCTGTATGTGTGGATTCTCCTTGCACATCCAGCTACCTTTGTTTACGTTCATTTTAGGATTGGAACGTAGTTGACCCAACTCTTTGTCTTCAGTATGAAAATATTGCACTTTCTTTATTGGTGTGGCTAATCAAGGGTGGCAAAACAGCAACTGAATTAAAGAGTCCTTCATCTGAGGTCCAGGAAAGACCAAGGAGCACTTGCTAATTGCCAAAGTTCACTGTTTACATGTACGACAGACAATAAAGTAGGAAATAATCTGAGATAGATCCCAAAAGAGAATAAATGGTGATGTTTACTACCTTTGGCAGTTCTCCCTCCCTCCCTTCCTCTCTCTACTTCATACATGCATATAATGAAGGAAGTACAGTGTTAGGACAGGATCATTCTGGTAATAATGTCTCTGCTGACCCCCAAGGAAGGTTTCTTTCCTTGATGTAGTATTGATGCTGGATCAAAAGATTGTTTTTTTTCCATGCTTCTTAAAGATGAATTGTTTGCTATTTTGATTTGTTCCACTTAATTTGTTCTGTTTTGGTTATCATGTAATACATGCGGCTGTTCAAACAGAGGTTGGATTAGAACAATAAAACTAGGATTAAACATAATTCTTCTGCACTGATTCATATATAATCAAGTTTTCTGAGTATCAGAAGATCATTGGAATACTGCAGTCTCAAACTTTACTTAGTTATTGAAAGCTCCCTTTACTTGACGTTCCATCAAGGTTTGATCCTTGCATTCCCTTAAGCCATATCAGATTGCTGCTATTAGTCTTAATCATCCATGATGGCATCCTATCTTTTGCCCAGGAAAGTTCTAGAAAAATCACATTAGCTTATAAAATGTATGTCTGTGTGTATGTATGTATTGCATTTATATGCTGCCTCTCTCACTATCCAGAACAACTGTGAGCTGCTTACACTAAAATCATAAACATAGAACATTAACAGGAATTAGATAAAAAGCTAGAAAACTAAGAGCAAGAGCAGTATGGTGGCAGACTCTTTCCTATTAATTCACTAGTCATCTAAAACATTCAGTGCTCTCATCAGGGCCCTAAGCCAACTGGAAGTGCCAGGTTTTAATGCCCATTCAGAAAGCCAGAAGGGTGGGGGCCGATCTCAGCTATAGTGGCAAGATATTTCAAAGTGGGGGGATCATGGCAGAAAAGGTTCTTATCCTAGAACAAACTTGGCAACTTTAAGACTTGTGGACTTCAACTCCCAGAATTCTCAGAATCCCATGGCTGGCTGAGGAACTCTGGGAGTTGAAATCCACAAGTCTTTGGAGACTCCTGTCCTAGACTCTGCTAGCTAAAACGTTTTAACAAACTGGGCCCATAGCATGCTCCTTTTCCCAGACTAATTCGGACTCTTTCTTAAACATTATGAAAGACATTCATAACATTAATGAATGGATTTCAACATCAACTGCTTGAGCAACAGGGTGAATCTGTCAATCTCTCCTCCCTCCACAATTTAAGATAATTTCTTCTCATTTCACATAAAATCTGATTCATTTTTACGCATGGTTCACAGATTATAATATCTAGAGATATCGTGCAATTTCCAATTTCTACTTATATCATCATGTTGAGATGATGTCTCTTTTACAATCACTTGCCTCCCAGGGTGAATGAAATCATGTATTAGGAGAGCCAGGCAAAATAGTCTTAGAAACAAACATACATTATAATCCATATCTAAATGTTCAATATTCAACTCTTAAGGATCTTTCCATAAACAGAGAGAAAGCAATGAATCAAATCTTCAATCTGAGACCATGAATTCTGTAGTATTGTCCATGACTCACTGCTCTTAGTGTAGAATGAAATATTGTAGGAGTATAACCTTGTTAAGGAAGTTATAATAATGAGGTAGCCAATTTTCTGGTGATCTGTTTTCAGCTTACTAAGTCATGCAAATAGATCCAGTCTCTCAGCTTTTCATCATGATTTAACAAGGTATATTTATACCTTAGATGAGGAAAACAATGATTGCAGTAATGATTTCCATGCCTTCTGATGCTTCAACACTTTGAATGACAAGCTAACTAGGGATTTATTATCCTTCAGACAGGTGTATTTGTATTAACACAGGCTTTCTGAATCTGAGCGATTCCTAAAGGAAGCTGAGTGATTGTCTGGAGAAGAATGAACAGGCTTCCTGGCAGAAGTATCATTATGCCTTTTAAGGAAATGAATTTTGTATAATTTTCAGAGCTTGGATGAAATTATTGTTCTATCACAGGTAGCTACATAAAGTAGCTGCCTTAACACCTGGAGCTGGGCGAGATTCACCACACAGCCTTGCCTTTCGTATAATAAAGTGTATTACTGTTGCTGAGTGTAGAAATATGTTTAGGAAGATACTGTTTCTTTCAAGAAAGGTCCACATATTTCAGATGCTTACATTTTTTTGTGGCAGAATCGTGGACACTGGTCCTTTTTCAAAAGTCATATTCTTTGATGTTGCATGCATGGTATTTTTATTAACCAAACATAGACAGCATTCTTTTCAACCCATTTTTTGTTGAAAAAGCTTCTATGTGTCTGTAAAAACTCTCATATATTTTGAAATAAATTTTCTTTATTGCTGTTACTGTTGTTATTATTATTATTATTATTATTATTAGCATATGGCATTGTTACATGAGCCAGGAGACTACAATGCTTATGCAGAGTAGATGTTTGGCTGCTGATTTACTAGCTCTGTTGTGATACACACTTGCTTGTGTACTTCCCAAGGTATGACAATAGCACTTAGACTTATATACCACTTCAGTGCTTTACAGCCCTCCGAACGGTTTACAGAGTCAGCATATTGCCCTCAACAATCTGGGTCCTCATTTTACCAACCTTGGAAGGATGAAAGGCTGAGTCAACCTTGAGTCGGTCAGAGTCGAACTGCCAAACTGTCAGCAGAAGTAGCCTGCAGGATTGCATTCTAACCACTGCGCTACAGTGGCTACCACAGGAAGGCAAGCTATCTTCACAGCAGAAAGAATGACCAGAGGCTCTTCCTGCAGCACCATCCAAGCCCCCCCACCCGCTTCCTCCACCAGAGCTGCCTTGCAAATGGGCACAGCAAACGGGAAGGTTCAAAGCTGGCAGGAATCTGCCTGCCTGCACAAAGCTTGTCTTCTCACAGAAGGGGTACCTGTTTATCTACTCGCATAGACCATACTTTCAAACTATTAGGTGGGCAGAACCTGAGACACGTGGCAGGAGCTCACCCCACCACATTGCTAGGGCTTGAATCGCTAGAGCAGGGACCATCTCTAGCATAATTAAGCTGCTGAGTCACCACACCTCCAATTTCCCCTATTATAATGTATATTTGTATATGATTTTCACCCAATAGAGAAAATTCTTCTGCATGTATTCCTGCAATATTATTATTATATATTTTTAGAGGAGGGCTTAAACAAATTACCTATAAAAGTAACAAAACCGCGAAGAACAGCTGCATTTTGGTTTATTGTAAACATCTGAGAAATTTGAGTCATTCTTATTAAAATGTAAACAAATTTTCCACCAATCAGTATGACCGGGTGTCTCGAAAATTCCTGAAATAAAGATTCCCTTCTCCTCACAGAGATGGTTAGACAAAAAAAAGTTGCCTGACTCCATTACTACAATCTCAGGAAATCAAAGACATTTTAAAAGCAAATTATTTGCTGAAAAACTCTAATCTTCTTTTCTTATATACAAAAACTTTCCAAGCAGTGCAATTGTTTTTTTCTAAGGAATTCCTTGTGATTCTTCTCCTCCATAGATCTTTTCAGTCAAACTTAAAGCCGGTGTCTTAATGGACATCTGATGATTCACAGTTGGAAATCTATCCAGATTCTAAGCAGGCTACCTCTGAGTTTGAGAACCTCAGTCAAATGCTGCCACCTGCAGGACTGGAAAATCAGATGACAAGGAACAACATCAGAAGAGAAGTAAAAGCAAGTTATTTCCATACTCTTGCCAAGAGAACAGTATGATTATTTCCATGTAGTCACCAGCTGAATTCTCATCTTAAATATATCTTTATCCATTCCTGGGCAATCTTCCAGAGGGATCTTGTCTCCACTAGTCAAGTTCCTCTAACATGGGGAAGACCAGATTCACTAAATTTTCATATGCACCTTAACAGGGCAAATCCATACCAGTGCAGAGAATGATGAGGGGAATCTGGTATACAGTCCGAAATTAAACTCCAATGCAGCCATTAAAGACATGAGCTGTAATAAATAAATTAGAATACAAAATACAGAATACAGAATACCAGAGTTGGAAGTGAGGGAAGACCCCCTCTCCTAGAAGAATTAAATATTTTGGGAAATATTAAAAAAGGCAGAATAGTATATTTCCCTAAGGGAGAAACATGTTCTTGGAAAGCAGCCCCTACCTTTGTTAATAGCCCCAGCCGGACTGGGCCAACCGGGACCATGTGCTTGGTGGTCCTGTTCATCAATAAACCATCTTTCCAATCAGCCTCCATGTTTCCAGTGTCTTTCTCCCCGCCTGGAACTGAACCAGATGGATATTTCTCCCAATAGAAGGAGCCTTAGTCCAACCCACTGCTCAAGGAGAAGATCCTGTACTATTTCTGGATGAATGGCTGTCCAATCTCTTCTTAAAAATCTTCAGGTATGGAGTACCCACAATGAATGCTAGAAACTAATGAAACTAATAAAACAGTCTCAGTCATTTTAATTTTCATGAACAATAAACCAAGATGAACCATCACCTTTCTGGCTTTGATTGGGGCTTGTGGAAAATATGACGCCATGCTAATTCACTACTCTCTGTCAGTACCTCACACTTCAGAAAAAAATTCTCTAAGAGAATCACTTCCAGTACAGCATACAGCCTTGAAAAATTTTGCTAGCAGATAAGCAACAGAAATAGAAAATAAGAAAAGGGAAAAGGCTTCAAAATGAATAAAAGTGCAGAAAAGAAAAAGGTAAGGAAACAGAAACAGAACCTTTTAACTTTGTATCTTTTTTGAAAACCAATGAAGTTATTTAAAAAATGTTATTAAATCAGTGTCTCTCTAACATTCTTAATTTAGTAAGAGGGTTTTAACTTATCTTCTGTCCCTTCTGCTTCCAACCTGAGTAATCTCTTCTTCCACCAATGAGTGGAAAGCAGGACTCTGCAAGCTATGAATCTGAGAGAATAACTCCCCAAAATATGCCACTCCAAGTCAAACAAGACTAGTACAAAAACCACCACCATTTTCCTGTAATGATAGGAATAAGCAAACATGTGATTGTCCATATGATTTCCCCCCCTATCTATGGCTCTTTTTATCACATTAAACATTTGTATTCTGGCCTCTTTCAGATGCCTCACCTGATTACCTCTGTTGTCAAGGGATTCTCGCTTGCACACAATTCCGTGCACAACCAAAGTATGTTTTTGGATTCAATAATTGTGGTGATAATATCATTCTGGCATTAATATTGTAGGACAGCAATCCAAAATCTAGCCAGGAACTATAAGCAGAAAGGACAGCCTTTTGCTAATGACATGGAGCAGTGGTTAGAATGCCGTATGGCAGGCTAATTCTGCCAACTGCCAGCAGTTCAATTCTCACCAGCTCAAGATTGATTCAGACTTCTATCCTTCCAAGGTCAGTAAAATGAGGACCCAGATTGTTGGGGACCAATATGCTAACTCTGTAAACCACTTAGAGTGGGCTGTAAAGCACTGTGACGCGGTATATACAGTAAGTCTAAGTGCTATTACTATTGCTTTGCTCCCTAATTAGAAGAACAAATAAAGGATGTGTTCCTTTCCTCTTTTCATATACTGTAAAAGGTTATTTGATTTCAACTGTCCCTCATTATGTCCAGGATCAGGTGTGTTTTATCTGTTGAAATTTGCTCTTTCTGACAAATATCAAATGCTTTCAGAATTTTTCTATTCAGGAAAGGAAGATGCCACCTTTAGGAAGATCTTCTCTGTCCTGAAACCTCCCAATGCCATTTCTTAGCTTTCCCAAAGAGCTGTATTAGCCTGCCAGAATTGGTTGAGAAAGCTCTTTTCTCCAAGAAAAAAAAAGGGGGAAAAAAGCTCAGGTTAGCATTTATATTATTTTGCATTCCTTTTTATCTTCACATCTTTATTTTATTTTTGTAAGCAACCTAATAAGATAGCTCAGAAACAGTGGTTGGCCCAGGATCACCCAGGGAGATTCATGGGTTAAAGAACTGAGTATCTAGAAGAACAGCTGACCTCAGATTTCTTCAAAAAGGACAGATTCAACCGGCCAAGAAACAGGTTAACAAGGTAGAAAATACAGCAATGCTTTCTGCCTGTTAAGTAAAACCGATGGCTTGTTCTATTCTGAAGAACAGTATTGCCTTTCAGCACATTTGCTTTCAAGTGAATGACTTACAAGAAAATTAAAAGAAGACAATGTGAATCAGGAGGGCTTCTAACACATTAAGACTGCTTGCCACTTATTTGTATCATGGTCAATAACAGATGGATTAATGAAAATTTTCAGGTCGCCAAGAATGGCCTGTGTGTTTATACAGCCAGACAGAAATTTAAGCAGGGGGATTGGGATAACGAAAGCAAAGCAGAGAGGACAACTATAAGAGCTGCAAGTGCCATAGTTAAAGAGAGTTGATGATGTTTCTACTTTGGGGTGGATAGTGCCTCAAATTCAAAGACAAAAGGGTGTTTCAGGTGCATTCATATGCCCCCTACCTTGCAACTTCTTCAAGAAGCTGCTTCGTCTTTCCCCAAGACTGCTCCACAATGGTACTGCAATCCACGTTGTTTGGTTTAAGGCGTTTCAGACTTGGGCAATGTGAATGTCCCTATGTATTCCAAAGCATCTTGTTGCCGCTGAATCTGAAGCTTTCCATAGCTTTTCTCCATTCAGGTCTTACATTTAAACTTGTGTTCCCCCTTCCCCCAAACATCTATGTGGCTCTGGCAACTCTCTGCTTCTACAGTTGCCAGAAATTGATGGTCTCACTATTCTGATTTGGGAAACACAGAGGAACCGTTGAGTAGATCTAAAGAGTTATTTTTTAAAAAAGAACAAAACCAAAGGTTGTTGATAGTTACAAAAACAAAGGAAAGGATGGGGGAGAGACCCTCTTTCCACTGAAGGCAGGACAGAAAAGTTGTTGCTTTACAAAGATGGTATGTGTAAGATAAACATTAAAAGAAAATTGAGGAAATCTAATCTAAAGACTCAGCCCTAAAGCTTCCAGAGAAGGCTGTAAAACCACCTTGCCAGAATTAAGAAAAAAATGGGCAGGGAGAATGCATAGATCTTTCCAGACACAAGGAGAGTTCATGACCACATCATTTCTTCCAGATCTAAAAGATTTTTATGGTTTCCATTTCAAAATGCAAACAAAATTAAAAAAGTCTTTCCAGAAGAGCTGTCCTTCCTACAACATGACCAATAGGAATGCTAAAGCAGAATATTCTTATCACAGCCTCATCCTTAAGTATATTTAATTAAAATCTTTTAAGAAAATAGCTGCTGAACTAACTGACATTTTACAGATTTCTAAAACAGATTTTGGGGCAGAGTCCTCACAAAATAAAACTTAACATGAAAATCCTTACTTCAAAATGCATGGTTTCCCTAAAAATGAATCTTAGTACAGTGAATCATAAAAAAATTCTGACACAAAAACATCTTGATTTTTTTTTCCAAATAAAATATGACTTCAAAAGGTTTTTCAGTGGTAGGGGGGATTAACCTATACAGGGTCATTGCTGAAAAAAGGCCTGCTAGCTTTTTTTTTTTTTAAATACCTTGAAATACTATTGTTACAGAAATGACCTTAAAGATTAATAATAAATCAAAGACTGACAGGTATGTTGAAAAATTTGAAACAAATATATAGAATGAATAAGCAGTGAAACACAGGCAACTGTGTACCCGAGAAATAACAGCACACAAGCAAGGGGAACAAAGGAGCAAAATATGGCACATGTGATGACATCCTTATGTGACATTATTTGCATCAGACATCATGATACAAGTACAGAACCATAGGGCTCGGGAGATGACATCATCATGTACATGTCATCATTTTGATGTCACTGTTTTTTATCTTGGGTGCAGGCAGGAAGAGGGGGGATGAACCCTTGGGCTATATCAAATCTTTGCCAGCATGAACCCAGAATCCATTAACTAGTACTGTTTGACCTCCATGGTACAATAATTGGTTTATTCTTACAAGGCTTGAAATCAGTTAATATCTTAGATTAAGGAGGAGAAAAGAGGGGAGGTTTGAAATCTGAGATGGGTTCAAGAGGCACTTCACATTTAATTCATGATAATTTAATCTAAAATAGCTACCACCTTCTGGATATTTTGAAGAAATCTGGACCTTCACTAGCTTTCATTCACTTGCTGGCTAAGACAGCCATAGATATGAGCAACAAGCCCATTTGTTTGACACCATTTTCTAGCAAGGCTGGAAAAGCTGATTTTATTTCCTTAAATCCATCAAGGTGGCCTTCAGGATGACTCCTACAAAGAGACTTGACTTAGGAAGCCCTTCAAAGATGTATGCAGTTGAGGTAATCCCGACCAACTTCTTCTCCGGTCTCTTTCTCTTCCTTCCTTCCTTCAGCCATCCTCTGAGAAAGATAATTATTCTGCCATGCCAGGAAAAGGTCAAATGAATTTTGTCGCAGTGGAATCTTTTTGAGTTGGTCATGTCTCCTGGCAAGATAAGTTCATGCAGTTTTCTTGGAAAGATTTTGGAAGTGGCTTGCTCTTACCTTCTTTCTAGGGCTGAGAGAAAGTGACTGGCTCAAAATCACCCAGCTGGCTTCTATACCTAAGTTTTGACTAGAGGCATCATTGATATGAATGGGTACCCCCTTTTGCTGCTTATCTTTCAAGGCCAATTAGAATTCCCACTTGGATAAGCTTTTCAAGAAGCAGCCTTTTCAGAGGGTAATTGAGAAGGCTGCCTTTAAATCAGGACCACTAGCAGTTCTAGATTGCTGTTCTTAGTTTATTCACTATCAGTAGTAATACTGATATGTAAACTGGGCTTATTAAAATTAAGAATGTGATACAATCTGCCTCTTCCCCATTTATTTTATTAGAAAATCCAGCACTGGGAGAGTACAAAGGCTGTTAAGGTAGATTTCTGCTTTCCTCCTCTTCTTCTTTCTTCTTTGAGTAATATAATAATTCTATACTGATTAAAATTAAATATTTATATTTCCGGTCCATCCCATCTGCTGGCACATTTGCAAGTTGTGACCTGCACCCTTGCTGCATCTGTGATGTCTGTAATTAATTAGTGAAGCAAATACAAATGTACTCAAAACATCATTATGTATGTACCTAACACTGATTAGCTTCCTGTTTACGAAATTAATGCACTGTCAGTAAGCTATGGTCTAAGATCAGAGTTCCTTCCATGGTTAACATAAATAAAACTCACGATGATGCATACATATGCTGAAATTTCATTTCAACTTATTTGTAGATAGGAAGTATCAAATCCCACTAGGCTCAAGGTTGACTCAGCCTTCCATCCTTCCGAGGTAGGTAAAATGAGGACCCGGATTGTGGG
>JANHFL010004927.1:696411-707093 GCA_032468155.1 Oxyrhabdium leporinum
CTTTCTTTCTTTCTTTCTTTCTTTCCTTTCCTTTCCTTTCCTTTCCTTTCCTTTCTTATTTTATATGCCACCCCCCCTCACTTTCAGTCACTCTAGGCGATTTACAAAAAAGACACCTCGGAGACAGCCTAATCCTATGCTAATTTATTCAGAAGCAAGCCCTCCCCATGTTCATTGCTTCTGCCGCTCACCCTTCCTCTTTTTGGCCCAACTGTTTGCAGCCACCCCGTAGTCGTCCAGATTTTTTTTGCAGCCCCGGCTGCGAAAACTCTGCGTCTGTTGAAACCTCCAAAGCCAGCGAACCGTCACAAAAGCTACGGGCTTCGATCCCTTCCTTCTGTTTAAAAGCTTTGCTATATTAACCCGTCCCTCTTTTCTCCCGCTCCACCCCCGGAACCTCTGCTGCTGCTGCTCCGTTCCCAGTCGGAACGAAAGCCTACCGGCCCCTAACATGGCGGCGCCCATGAGCGCGCGCTGCAAGGTTCTTGTAGACACCGAGCCCCCGGTTCTGCCAGGCGGGGCGGCGCCGTACGGAAATTTCCCCAACTATTCCTGCTTCCATCCGCCCGAGGGACGCGTCTCCCTCTTACCTGCGACTCTTTTGAGTGACCTGTTCCCAAGCCCGCGTGCGGGTCCCCTTTTGGGCCTGGATGTTGGATGCAATTCGGGGGTAAGAAAGAGAAGGAGCGGGAGGGGAGGTCTCGGCATCTTTGCATACACTGCAGCTGCTTCCCCCTTGGTTTCTTCTCGCTTGCAAATGGGCATTCCGCTCTTGCGTACGTAATCAATTATTTTCATATTACTCCTGTCATTGTTGATCTCAGCATCAATCTCCCGGAGTCCAGCGAACCCAAATGCAAAGCGTATCTGGCAAATTCAGGCTATCTATATTCGAATAAATTGTAAAGCATTTTTTGTAGGTCGGGTTTTCCATCCTGGTATGTTCCAAATGTGTCGGGCCGGTTCATCAATTCCCTCCCCAGCAATAATTGGCAAAGACGAGGGATGGTTTGGCGTTATAGTTCAGCCACATTTACAAGACCATAGGTGGCTCACTTAAAAAAACAAAACAAAACAAAACACAACAACCCTAAGAAATAGGATGCTTATGTAGACAGTCAGATTTCCATTATGGCGTTAGCCAGTTAGCCAGGATGGACCCAGCCAGTGTCCTATTGAATCTGGAGTCATGAACTATGATTTGGCTGAACTTAGTTTAGGATGATAGAGGGGTAATTACATGGAATTAGGAAAATGTTGGAGCAAAAGTTAAGAGATTTCTCTTTCCTCTCTTTAGGAACTCAGTGTTGCCCTCTATAGGCACCTCTTTGGTTTTAACCATACCAACCTGGAGCATTCTGTGGATGGAAAGGACTTCTGCCTCCTCTGCTGTGATATTGATGCAGACCTGATTGAGAGAGCCAAACAACGCAGCCCTTTCCCTGGTTCCATTTCCTACACCGCTCTCGACATCATGGACCCCAGTGCAAGAGAGACTCTGCTGACCTCCTACTTGAACAAGTTTGGCCGCTGTTGGTTTGATATTTGTTTCTGCATGTCTATAACTATGTGGATCCATCTGAATCACGGGGACAGTGGTCTAGTGAAATTCTTATCTTGCCTTGCGACTAAATGTACATATTTACTTCTTGAACCCCAGCCATGGAAATGCTACCGTGCAGCTGCTCGGCGGCTGAGGAAGTTGGGCCGGAATGATTTTGACCATTTCCATTCGCTCACCATCAAAGGGAACATGGCTGAGAAGATAACTCAGATCTTGACGAGAGACTGTGCCATGGAGTTTGTGTGTTGCTTTGGAAGCACTAGTTGGGACAGGAGCCTCTTGCTGTTTAAATCGAAAGAGAAAAAACACTTGGGATAATTCAGGGTTTGTATATTCTTGTTGAAAGAGCACAATGGCTTGATGGTGTGATGGCTTGTTGAGGGGGTAACAGCATTCTTTGCACCTTTGGCACATAGCCATGCTGGCCACATGGCCACAGAAAATGTCTTTGGACAATGCTGGCTCTATTTCTTGGCCAAGAAATAGAGATGAGTACAGCCTCCTAGATTTGGACACAACCGGACAGGAAAACCTTTAACCTACATTCTGGCATGTAGTCAAAGGGAAAATGGCAGGTTATTGGGAGAACCAACTCTTTTGCCATGCTGTGATTGAACTGTAAGAATAACATGGGGTCTTGAAAATCATACATTTTAATATCAGAAATTATTTTCCAAATTTACTGATATACCTTGACTCTTGGGGTAGTCTCAAAATTTTGGAGACAGATCCTGCACAGAGAATTCCCACTAGATGGGAACAAAGTTTAAAGTAATGTTTTTGGTCCTCCAACAACAGGAAAATAGATACGCTCGGTTTCTATATCCCACAATTTTAATGATTGTTCTCTTATCACAGAAGTTTGATTTCTGTTACTTCTGAAATAAAGCCCCATATCATTTTGGGCTTTTTCTTTTGGCTTTATACTAGCCCTGTATTCCTTGATAAAATTTATATTTTGACAATATAAATGGCAATGCTTTTTAGGGAGAACTGTTGAAGCATGCTCAAGCCCTTCAGAACTGGGAAGGGGACTGAATGCCATTCAGCTACATTGATAAAGCTTCCCTTCCTCCTTGGGTTTGAAGGCATATGATAGAATGAATGAATTTCAGTGTGGCAAACCAGATTCACACAATTCTTTGTTGGTATCCCAGACTTAGCTTTCATTTGCTTTCTTTTCAAAGCAACACAGAAGTATGAAGTGGCAGGAACCATAGGAAGAGCCTGCTTAATCCCTCAGAATAATTTATTAGAGGGAAATACTCTTGAGCAGAAAAGAAGATAAAGAATATTCACATATTTTCCTGTTCAGCCTTCCACACAAACATCTCCCCATTTGAGTGATTTTGAAATACAGTAAGCAAATTCAAAATGTGCAATGATAGATTATGTATAGCTGGGTATTCTTGCACCACCATGAATACCTAGGGGAGTAGCAAATGTGCTTTTCAAAAGACAACTGGACTTTCTTGGGTTTTTTCCCTTGAAAAACATTTTGCTTCTCATCCAATAAGCTTCTCCAGTTCAGTTTCAGAACTGAACCACCTTGACCTTGATGATTGAGAATCTCCATCGATAGGCTAGGGGAGTAAAACCAGATAAATGATTATATTGCTGTAATCCTTGTTGCTATGTTTTATGTACCTGCAGTCTGGAGTGGTCTTTCTGGATTCATGACTCCTGCTTGAAAATAGGTGGCTGTTGTGGCTAGGAGGATCTTAGCTCAGCTTTGTAATGTAATATCAGTTGCACCCATTTCTGGATCGGGAGGCTGTACTCTCAGTTACTCATGCTGTGGTCACCTCCCAAATGATACACTCTACGTGGGGCTCTCCTTGAAGAGTATCCAAAAGCTTCAACTGGTGCAAAATCTGGAGTGGGCAGTTATGTATGCTCATAAAACTGTGCATGTTAAACCTCTGTTCTGTGAGCTGCACTGGTTGCCAGTTTACTTCCACATTCAATTCAGTCTGTTGGTTTTAACCCTTAAAGTCCTAGACAGCATGAGGCTGGATTATTGGAGGGATTACTTCTCCCTGGTTATATTTACCTGTCCCATCAAGTCTGATAGGAGGGGCTTATCAGGCAATAAAAGAGATGGCAGGAGAGTTGCACTTTCAGCCTTGCAAGATTCTGTTAATGAAGCCTCACAAGCAGATTTAATTCATCTGACTGTGTTTCAAATCTTAACTGCCTAGGAAGGCTGACAGCAAGCTTGAGGATCCCATGGAAATAAGGAGCCCCTGAAATGGCTATACAGGCAGTCCTCGCTCAACAACTGCCCTGTTTAGAGACCATTTGAAGTTATGACAGTGCTGAAAAAGAATTTTACAAATGGCCTACAACAGGTTGGAAGTCCATCATAGTCCTGTGACATTTCACTTAATAACCATGTTGCTTAGCAATGGAATTGCCAGTCCGGATTGTGGTTGTTAAGCAAGAACTACCTGTTTTGCATATCCTGAAGGCACTCTTGTTGTTTTAGTTAGGTTTTAATTGTTTAATGGTTTTTAAAGTTTTATTTTTAATGGCTCTATTTTTATTCTATGGCACCGTGAGTTACATTCATAAGATGGGTGGCTATATCAATTTGATAAATAATTAAATAACTTTAACTGTACATATAAAACAGTTTGAAGGAATAAAACTAAGAGCTTTATTATTTGGCTGACATTAAAAAAAAAAGCTATGATAGCAACATCACTGTCCCCGTTCATTCTGTTTTTGCTTTTGGATTGGGTCATATTTCCCTAGGCAGAACTGGCACACAATTTGGGACCCTCTTGGACTCACAGTTCCTGCTTGAACTGATGATAGTCACGGCCAAGAGGTCCTTTCTGCAACTCCATCGAATGCACCGGGTGCACTAATTCCTGGATTGGGAGGCTCTGCTTCACCATTACTTGCTGCCTAGACAATTGCAATGTGCTCTACATGGGGCTGCCCTTGAAGATCATCTAGCATTCTGGTTGGTCCAAATGCAGTGCTATGGGTAGTTATGTGCCCGTGTAATACTACTACTTCAGGAGCTACATTGGCTTCCTATCAGCTTCTGAGTGCAATTCATTTGACTGCTTATCACCTATAAAGCCTTTGATGGCACAGAATTATTAGCAGGACTACTCATCTCCGATTATGCCTACCTCTCCCACAGGATCCAACAGAGTAGATACGCTTCAGGTCTTTCCATGAATCAGAGCCATCTATTGGGACGCAGGAGGCATGCTTTCTCTGTTACATTACCTGCCCTTTGGAACAGCAAACTCTGCCATCACAATTGCTCCACCCAGATCTGAATGGCCCTGATGCCATGGGCTTCCTATAATGCCTTGGCTTTCCCCATGAGTGCTGGATTGGGATATTGTATCAACTCTAGAAAGTAGTTTAGAATTCTGAATCTACTGTACTCTATCCCGAGCCTTGATTTATGCTGTATGGTTGTGGTTTGTCTTTGTTGGTTAGCTTGACTTGTTTTTAATCTTTCATTCATCCACCAGAGAGGCATTTGGGAGTGGTGGCCATGCAAAGAGCTTACATAAATAAATCTACAAGAACTCTACAAATTGTGACTCAAGTGTAATCAAATTACCCAAGTTACAAGTTACCCAAAATCTGATAGCACTTTTCCCAATCTGCTGAGATCAAGGAGGCTTTACATTATCCACACCTATCAGGTGGCAACAGCCTTGTTATACATTCAATCACTCTTCTGCTAAATCTTGAATCAATTACCAAGTTTGTTACAAATTTTATTTTTTCTATTGAGCCACAGAACTATATCCTATATCAATAAAAGAGCATATTTATAGCTCAGGGTTGAAATGAGGGGTCCTTGGTGCTCTCTGAGCTTGCTTGTTTTTTGCAGACGTTTCATTACCAAACTAGGTAACATTATCAGCACTAATGATGTTACCTAGTTTGGGTAATGAAACGTCTGCAAAAAACAAGCAAGCTCAGAGAGCACCAATGTATCCTACAATATTGAGGATTTCATTATGGAGGTTGCAGTGCATTTGATTCCCCACTAGGGGACTCCCTTATAATACCTTCAAAAATCTGCAACACTATCAAAAGTATAATACTGTAATTTTTTCCATTCCTGCTTTAATTTGTCTATCAGTTTTGTAATCTGTGGATATGGCAGATAACTCTGCAGCATATTCAATACTGAATATTCTGTTCAAATGTCTCCTTTGATACTCATCAGGGTCTTCTCCTCTTTTTAGGTTAAGTTAAACACACGCCCCACATATACTGACACAGAGAAATCTGTTTTGCTGCCAGGCAAACCAGGCCTTAGGGACCATCTTTATTTCTCAAAATGTGTCAGGGCCCCAAATGAGCCCCTAAAACTTCTTTAGAAAGCCAAAAGTCAGTGATTTGTTTAAAAGTATCCAGTGAAAGGATAAAGACAAAAGATTTCAAGAGGTTTCTTCTGAACTCCAGCATCTAAGCAGGCTTTTGCTAGACCAGAGGTGAAACCGCAAAGGACTGGCTCGCAGTGCCTTGGCTAGTGAAAATGGAGCCCTTACGAGTTCTGTTTTCAGCCACGACGGTATCCTGCAACCCTCTGCCAGTGAAAATGGAGCTTGGGAATGGCGTGTGCTGGCAGAGGACTGCAGGAGCCTGTTGTGACCAAAAGCAGAGCTTGTGAGAGCCATGTGTAGTCCCCCCACACTTCAACTTCAATGATTCACTTAACAACCGTGACAAAAAAAAGGTTATAAAATCAGGTGTGACTCACTTAACCTCCTTGCTTAGCAATGGCAATTCTGGTCCCAATTGTGGTTGTAAGTTGAGGACTACCCATATTGCTATTTGTTCTCCATCAGTAGGATTATGAACAGAATGAAGTGAATAGGTATGCCATGCCATGTCCTGTTTAATTGTATCAGTAGGATAATTCAATTGAGATGGCATCCATCTACTGATTTATGTACCTAGTGACTAGACTTTGGGTTTTTTTTCCCCATTTACTTCCCTGCCCCTTAAATTGCTGTACAACAGGGGTGTCAAACTTGCGTCGTCACGGCAGCATTACGTGATGTATCGGGACTTTTTCCCCCTTCGCTAAACCAGGCGGGGGTGTGGCCAGCACGTGACGCATCCGGCCCGCAGGCCGCAAGTTTGACACCCCTGCTCTACAAGGTAAAGGTATTAATCAAATTCGGGAAGGAAAACAAAGAAGAGTAAAGATAGGACCAAAACTTCGTTGGTGTTGTTGCATTTTAAATATCTCCATGAGAAAAACTGTCTTGTAGCATATGAATATGCAGAATTATTTAACCTTCCAGAATGTATGTAAGATATTTATATCCATCCTTGCAGCTGAGGTAATAAAGTTACAAGATAAATCACATTGTTGTGTGTGCCTCACTTTCCTACTTAAATTGCCCAGCTGGTGGTAGTAGTGTGCCACTGAAGGACTCTCTTAAAGGAAAAGAGGAAGACATCTTCCTGGTCATTTCACCCTTGCCACAGTTATTGTCCTATTAAATCCCAATTCCCAAATAGGAGGTGAAAGATGTATGAAAGAACCAGAACTTGTAATAATCGAGAGCAACAGTATGGTGTGATGGTCATTACAGTTTTTTTCAACCTTAGCAATTTCAAGATATCTGGACTTCAACTCCCACCTGTATTGGAGATTCAGAGTATCAGACTGAATGAACACCCCCCCCACTCTATCATGGCATTTATTAAATAACTATGGTTACTTACTATTTATTTCTAAATAACACAGAGTTGTTGTGATGATCAGAAGTGCGTGTATCTCTCCCTGAGTGTGAGAGATAATAGGGATAGATAAACCAAAAAGGCAATTTAGAGTTTATTGGAAGAAAGATGAGACTATAAAAGTAATAGTGAGTACTAATAAGTAATCAGACTTGTCCTCACATCTTTAGGGTAATTGAAGACCCAGTTTTGACCATTTATAATTCAGACAGAAAATATCCTGAGAAACTTTGCAGTCCAGCAGTTAGGGAGAAATCCTGCATGAGGTTTTAGGAAATCAGTTAAGATGTATTAATTGTATGAGAAACATGAGAAACAGCAAGTTTCCTGGCTGCTCACCACAGCTCTTCTCTTGAGCTCACAACTGTTACTGCCTACTCAACAAGCTGGTCTCCATGAAAGGCCGGTTTGGCAAGAGATGAAATGTGGATAGATTATTACCTCAACCTTCATCTCTTAAGAAGGGCCAGTATGCATTGCCATATACTCTAGCTCGGCGGTCACCAACAGGTGGTCTGTGAGAAAATTTTGGTGGTCCGCAGAAAAATTATTTGCATTTTTTTATATTGCACTAAATCAGGGGTCTTCAAACTGTGGCCCCTGGGCCGGATACGTGCAATGAACGTTTGTGTTGCTGCGGAGAGTCTCCCCCTTCAGGGTCTTTTTGTGCAGGTCGGAAGGGGGACAGAAGTTGCGACTTGGGGCTGCTTCAGCCTCCTGGTACGGAGCTTTGGGCCTTGAAGGCTGGAGGGAAGTGCCACTGGTGGTGAAGAGCCGGAGAGCCTTGTCCAGTGGGACTGCATCATGGCCTGGAACTGGCTGACCATCTCAGCCCACTGAGCCTCCAGACGCTGGGACCTGGCCTTGGACTCCCGCAGGTCTTCCCTCCGCTTGGAAAGCCTATGCTCGTAGTCCTCAGTGAGATGCTTCTACTGAGCCTCCTTCTCAGTCAGATCCAATTTCAACTGAGCCAGGTGTTTTGCCAACTGTTTCTCGTGGTGGCTGCTTAGCTCCAACAACTGCTTCCTGTTGGGGCCCTAAGGAGCCCGGGTGGGCAGGCAAGGAGTGGCTGGGAGGGGATAGGGGAGTAGAGGCTGGTGAGGCACCCCTCAACATGAGTGACATCGAGTTGGCCATGCCCACCCAGTCACATGACCACTTAGCCACACCCACCCACCCAGTAATTAGGCAGATCATGTTAGTGTTCTGCAGGATTTAAAATTATGAATTTAATGGTCCCCGAGGTCTGAAAGGTTGGTGACTTCTAGTCTAGCTTTTTCAGATTTCTTCTGAACACTGCATAAGGGAAAACCACCTGGTTCTGCAACATTGCTAGTTCCATTCCAGGGAAAGGCGTATTCCCTCTCAATAATTCTATTTTGCAAAAGAAGCCTGGTTAAGCAAAGGCAATCCACTAAGTACCTCTTATCATAAATAAGGGCGAATATGTGACTCAGCTCACTTATCACACAGGCAGCTTAATTATGTGGCCTGACCTAAGGATGCTCAGATAAAAGCAAGAGGATCTCCATAACTCAGTCATTAACCTTTGTGGTTATTTGGACTAAATATTGTTCGTTCTTACCATTCCTTTAAAGCAATTAAGTTTCATACCACCCTATTGTGTGGTAATTAATATCTAGTTGTTGTTTTAAGCGTGGAAAAGTGCAAGAAGCAATCAACTATCCTTCAGAACAATTGGACATTGCAGAGTTTCTAGAGGGTTTCTCCCCCATTTTTGAGCCATGAACAGTGATGAGGCCTTGTGTGAAATTGTATGTGAGTCTTGCTAAGCTGAGTATAAAATCCGGAAGCATACACCGGAATTGAAATGGCTTCTTTCTCTGTATCAGAATATCACTGAATGTATTGCATGCTATGATGGAGAGATAGTCATCAAGGTCTTAGCTATACCAGTGTTAATTTATTGCTAACAGACAATCGTATGTAAGGGCAGGTTCCACGTTGGGTGTTATATATGCCAGTTTTGTGGGACTATCACAACATAGCAATAGCTGGACTCTTGCTCAACTAATCTTCACAACATTTTATGTTAGCCAGATTCACAAAACCCACCACGCTTGGCACTAATAGGTTTTCTGGCTTTAAATGAGTCATGAATGCTGGCACCACCCTGTTATGTACGAAGAATGCCATCGCTCCAAGAATGCACGATGCCCGGTCAGCCTTAGTTGACTTACTGTTGGTACTTTGGTACCAAGAGCTTACTCATCCCACTCAATCATATAGGACCTAGTTTTTCTTAGCCCCTTTTCAGTCTTTTCTCTGAGCTCGCATAGGAGGGCTTTGTTTTGTTTGTGGGGCTTTTTTTCCTTTCATTTTTTTTTTACTACTGATGGAACTCCAGCCTGCCTGCGAGACAGTTGCCTTTTCTTGCCTCCTGGTTGCCTGTGATCAGATGTGGGAAGGATACTTTCTCAAGGTTAAGTAAATGGGAAAGGATTTATTTAGAGCTGCTTGCTTTAGGCCAGGGGTTCCCAATCCCAGGGCCGTGGCCCACTACAGGCCTATGGCCTATTTGAAACTAGGCCAAGCAAGTGGTGTGCGGCGTGCACAAGTCGAGCTGCACACATGGATGTGTGTCGGCCCACCACTCGGGCAGCCTGGCTCCCCTCTCCACCCCCTAGCCGGGCCACCAAGCCACAAAGTTTGGGAACCTCTGCCTTAGGCATGAAAGCCAGCTGGGTGACTTTGGGCCAGTTATTCTTCTTCAGCCAAATCCATCTCACAGGGAGGTTGTCGAGGGAAAAATAGAAGTAGTATAGGTAGTCCTTGACTTACAACCATTTGTTTAATGACTGTTCTTAATTACAATGAGCCTGAAAAAAGTGACTTACAATGAGTATTTGCATTTACAACAGTTGCAGTGTCCCACAGGCACTTGATTGCAATTTGGGTGCCTGGTAATACATTTAATGGTTGCAGCATCTTGAGGTCACATGATGGCCATTTATGAACTTCTAAGGAAACTTCTGACAAAGTGGGGAATGCTTAAAGACCATGGCATAAATCATCATAAAATCAGATACAACTCACCTAATGACTGTATCACTTAGTGATGGAATTTCCAGTCACAACTCTGATTGTAGGTTGAGGTCCACTTGCATTAGGTATGTTTACCACCTGGAGTTATTTATAAAAATAATGAAGGCAGGATAAAAAATAAATAACGCTCCTCGTGATCTTGATTCTATCCTTCTGTTGATGCAGTCTAGGATTGCACTGGCTTTTTTGGTGGCTGAACACATTTAAGTAACTGTTTACTAGGACTCCATGATCCCTCTCAGAGGAAGGAAGGAAGGAAGGAAGGAAGGAAGGAAGGAAGGAAGGAAGGAAGGAAGGAAGGAAGGAAGGAAGG
>JANHFL010004927.1:720329-740172 GCA_032468155.1 Oxyrhabdium leporinum
CAGCCAGAGGTGATATTTGCCGGTTCTCTGAACCAATCAAAATTTTCCCTACCGGTTCGCCCGAACCGGTGCGAACCAGCTAGATTTCACCTCTGCTCTGGAGGCCTCCGCAGGTTCCATTTTGGAGGGCAAAAACAGGACCGGCGGAGACCTCCGGAGGCCAAAAACAGATGCGTTTTTGGCCTGCAGAGTGCTTCTGGATGTCGGGGAGGGCAAAAACAGGATGCACAGAGGCTTTGGGAGGCCAAAAATGGGCCTGTATTTGCTGTGTAAGACGCACAGACATTTCCACTCACTTTTTTGGGGGGAAAGTGAGTCTTATACTCTGAAAAATATGGTATTATACCTCCCTCTGCTAGTTCCAAATTTACTGCTTGATTGACTTCACAGAAATAACTAGTAGCTATTCTATTTCCTACATTTTTTCCTGTGTAATTTAGTGGCAGCTTCTGATTTTTTGTAGGACATGATAAATATTAAGTATTTGTGTCAGTTAAGGAAATCTTTCTAGGCACAAAATACTATCTGGCATTATTCCTCCTTTTGCTTCTTCTTGTGTGCTTCAGTTCTCCCGGCCAATTTTAGTCAACCTTGATATTTCCTGAGATGTGAATGTTTTTCTTTCTTAAAAACAACAGACCTCAAATAAGTCTCTTTTCTGTAAAGCCCTTAAATCCACAACAGAAATTACTTGTTAAGAGCTGTGAGAAGCGATGTGTGTGTTTTGTGTATGTGTGTGAGAGAGGGAAGATAAAATTATCCACAAATCCACTCAGCACTGGTCTGAAGACAGATCACTAACAATTTCCAAGGGACTTCATTGCCATGCCACCTGCCTGTATCTCATTGTCTATCTGCAGCTGAAGCAGCCTAAGGATAGATTGATATACTGCAGGCAGGTAATGTGCAGGCTATTGATGAAGATACAATCTGAAATAGTGTGTTTTGTATTGGCTCCAAATTGTTCTACTGTGGACTGTTAAAAGGGGGGGAGGGACTGGTCCTCCATCAATCTAGAGCAGGGGCTAACCCCAGGTCCGTGGACCAGCACCAGACTGCGGCATACCAGATACCAGGCTGCACAAACAAGTGAAGCCCCATCCACGGGATGCAGGCAGCATGCATAACCTCTCCCCCTCTGGTTCGTGGAAAAACCTCTCTCCATAGAACCAGTCCCTGGTGCCCAAAAGGTTGGGGGGGGGGCACTGATCTACTGTAGAGAGTGTAAAACTCTGTAATTGACTGACTTGTCCCTGGCTTAATTGGATGTCTAACTGAAAAAATTTCCAATCAGAATAGAGCTGGAAGGGATCATCAAGGTCTTCTAGTCCAACCCCCTGCAGAGACAGCAGACCCTATACAATTTGAGACAAATGTCTGTCCAGTCTCTTCATAAAAATCTCCAGTGATGAAGCACCCACAACATCTGAGCGCAAGCTGTTCCACTGGTTAATTGTTTTCTTAGGAAGTAGCTTCTCTCCCTGATTAGTTTCCATCATTTCTTGTCTTGAATTCTGGTCTTAAGTTGGTCCCCTCTTCTTTATGACAGCCTCTCAAATATTAGAACACTGCTATCCTGTCACTCCTAGTCAGTGGTGGGATTTAAAAATTTTTGCTATCTGTTCTGTTGGCGTGGCTTGGTGGGCGTGGCTTATTGGTCATGTGACTGGCAGGCGTGGCCACCCCGCACCCCCATTTTGGGCCTAGTGGGCCTCCCTGCAGCCTCCTGGGAGCCAAAACGGGCACGGGGGGTCCTTGCCGCACCCCCCTGTGCCCTGTTTCGGGCTTAGTGGGCCTCCCCAAAGCCCCCTGGGAGCCAAAACGGGGCACAGGGGGGGCGTGCCATGTTGCACCCCCCACACCCAGTTTCGGGCCTAGTGGACCTCCCTGCACTTACTTGGGAGCCAAAATGGCGGACGTGGGGAACTCCAGGAAGGGGCAGGGAGGGCGGAGGCCCGAACCAGCTGAATCCCACCACTGCTCCTAGTCCTTTTTTTCTCTAGTCTAGCCATATCCATTTCCTGTAACCGTTCTTCATATGGTTTAGTCTCCAGACCTTTAATCATCTTAGTTGCTCTTCTTCACACTTTTTCCAAAAGTCTCAATATCTTTTTTGTGATGTGATGACCAGAACTGGATACAGTATTCCAGGCGTGTGGCCTTACTAAAGCTTTATAAAGCGGTACTAATACGTCATGTGATTTTGATTCGGTGCCTCTGTTTATACAACCAAGGATTGTATTGGCTTTTTTTGGCTGAAGCAGTTTGTGCCCAAATTAAGGCATGTCTTTTTTTTTGGGGGGGAGTCAGGGGATGAGCTGAGGAGGAATTCTTTCTAGATGGGGAGTGGGAAAAAAGGTTGCCCCCCCCCCCCAATCTTATCCTGTTCATCTCATTAAATCATTCTGGGGTCCCCTGTATGTTTTTTTTTTTAATGTGACCCATTCTGAACAGAACTGGAAAATCTGTGACAAGCTAGTTTCAGACTCTAAAAAAGTTTGCTTTCTTTCACACCACTCCCTCTCCTGCCTTCCCCCCTCCAAAGAAAAATTACATGTTGCCCCAAGGTGCCGGTTTGCCTCTCTTGTATTTCCTTTCCAGTAGCTTCCAGAACCCCTGCCTCTTCATTTCTTCTTGCCTATTGTTTTGAGTATAGCGTGCAGCTCCCACACTGATCCCCACTGTTAAACCCTTCTCAAACTCCAGCTCTCCAACAGCCCTTATCCAGATGCCGCATAAATCTAGACATGCACTAGATGGCAGTCAAGAGATTATTTCTTGCCAGCTCTAGGATGGGAGGGGAACACATTCATTATATGGATATTGCCAGTGTAGTTTAATGGAATACCTATTGTTGCTGGTTTTGATTTCACAACATCAGGAATATTTATATGGTGATTAGGCTTTGGCCTTATTCATCTACTTTTTTAAAAAAACAACTTTTTTAAAAAAAGAAACCACCCATCAGAACCTGGGACACCCATATAGCACTCAAGAATTCAGAGCATAGGAATGTATTTTGTATAGCAGAATTGAATGGAGTTGATAGTCCAGCTCATGAGAATCTACTCATTAATTCATTAATTTTCATTTTAGTAATGTAATTGGGGCAATTGGTGAGTGAGCAACACTGTTAGTACTACTTAAAATATTGGGAAGGAAACTGCTCTCCACTATGACTAATTTCTGGTTTTTCCTAGTTTCTTCTCTGCCCAATTTAAAATTATATTGCATTACAATGTTTTTCAAGAGGGTTATCCAACTATTTCGTTTGGAAGGTATGCTTACCTTTCCTGAAAGGAATGCAGCCCATCCAGGTTAAGTTGTCCAATGACTAATCAATAGTGGCTGAAATATAAGTAACAGCATAGTGTTGCCAGAGCAACACTTGTTTTGTTTGGCTGGTGTTTGCAACCACATAAATAGTAAAGGCAACTTGAAAAAGCAACGTAAGGAGCACATAACTAGTTTTCTGGTGAATCACTTGAAGAGCTTCTGGTACCTTCTTTTATCACACATATCTGGAGTTTTTTTTCCCCCCAATTGGAAACACTCCTGCTGTAACACTCTGCTGCACCCAATTTATTAGCAATTGCCTCTTCTGTGGAAGAACAGCGTGCAACTAGTTTGATGGCTTCATTATGGATGAGTGTTTTGCCTAAGTTTAACGTGGGCTAAATCCCAGAGACCTTCTATGTAAACTCTGGCCACTCTGTACTCTTCCCACCACCTGCAAATGTCCCTTTCCTAAGGATAACAAGTTAGGTAGTCCAGGGTGAAGTAAAGCAGGTTCTCATATGATTATTCCCCCACCCCCATATAAGATTTGTATGGTGTTGAATTTTGGTTCCTTGGATCCATGTTTTATTAACTAAAAGCATACCCATTGATGATTACCTCTTGTTTCTTAGAGAGACAAAAGCTATGTCATTAGATCACCACAAAGTGCTGTGGCTGCCAAGAAATTGATGTTTTGATTTGTATTGAACTGTACGAGATAATAAATTAGCAAAATGTGTGCTATTCTGTTGGGTGATTTGGTATATACAGAGGATGGGTTTGCATTGGGGGGCGGGGATTCCATGAAGATTCATGACACCCGGGGTGGGATTCAAAAAGTAGAGCAACAGATTCATTGCCCGGTTTCTGGGTGGGTGGCCATGGTGGGCACAGCCTAGTTGGCCTCTTGCACCATGGCGGGGGTGTTTTTGCCCTCCCCAAGCTCCTGAAGCTTTTCTTGAGCTTCCGGGAGGGTGAAAATGGCCTCCCTGGGCTCTGGAGGCTCTCTGGAGGCTCTCTGGAGGCCAGAAATGGGCCTGTTTCCAGCCTTCCCGAACTTCCAGGAGGCCTGTTTTTCACCCTCCCCGAGCCTTCGCACACACCTTGCACTTACCTGCATCCAAAACAGACTGCGTGGAGACTCCTGGGAGGGGGGGAATAGGAGGGGGGGCAGGAGGGGCAGGGCCAACCAGGAGTGGGATTTGGCGGTTTGCTGAACCATGCAGAATCTTCACTAAGGATCTGCCCGAACCTGTGCGAACCCCCAGCAGCCCACCCCTGATGACACCAGTCCTTATCTATGCAGTTCCATCCTTCACTCTGTTTATTGGGGTTATCAGCCTCCAATGAAGTGTGCAAGCTCATCTGAGTGGCTGGGGAGAGAAAATTGGGACTCATTATTCCAACCTGAATGCCAAGATTTCGAGTGAAATAAATGACAATTTTTTCCCTGGATTATTTTTTCACCATTTCCTTTTTAAATAGCTTAGGACTTTATTTAGCATAGCTGTATTTTAATACAATACACATACACAACAAGGATATTGCATTCAATGTCATCAAATGAGTCAATTCTCACTGGACGGATATTTGAGCCACAGAAAGTGAGCAAAATGAACAGTATGGGTACAGAAACAGAGAGCTAGGTCTTAATCAAATTTAGTATCTAGTAATTGTGAAGACTTTTGAGTTCCCATCTGATAATTGCAGAGAAGCCACCCACATAGATCAGATAACAATGTAAGTAACAATGCAGATAACATCTTATAAATGATTCAGTGCTTGTTTCTTTTGTCACATAGGAAGAGCAACACAAAGGCAGTGAAAATTATAATCCTAATACTTGAGATACTGCTTACTAAGGGGAGAGGACCTCCATACTCTCAGTGGTAGAGTCCAGCTTGTTCACCTCCCTGGAATAGCATAATACACTAGCTTGTAAAAGAACCCTATGCAGAAGGCCACCAAATACAGCTAGTTCTCAAAGTACAAACAAAATTGACCCCCACATTTCTGTTGCTAAGCGAGATAGTTAAGTGAGTTTTGTCCCATTTTATGACCTTTCTTGCTATGGTTCTTAAGTCAATCACTGCAGTTAGTAATATGGTTGTTAAGTTAATCTGGCTTCCTCATTGACTTTGCTCATCAGAAGGTCGGAAAAGGCGATCACGGGACCCTGGGATACTGCAACTGTCATAAATATGAGCCAGTTGCCAAGCATCTGAATTTTGGTCACATGGCCATGCGGATGCTGCAATGGTCGTGTGAAAAAAATAAGTCACTTTTTTCAGTGCCATTGTAACTTCTAATGGTCACTAAATAAACTGTTGTAAGTGGAGGACTACATGTATTTTTGATGAAAAAGTGGAGAGTAGAAATATGTGGAAGACCTGACAAAGCTTCTCAGCAAACGGAGCCCTGAATGGAATCGTGCCCATCCTCATAATAACCATATTTTTGCAATGGTGAGAATGGCCCAGAAATATCACATGTTCTTTAAACCATAACTGGAAGGGTTTGTTGACCAAAAACCTCATCGTTTAGAAGGGCCCTTGATTGTTATGGAATGAAGATCTATTTAACATCTTGTTTTAATAAAATCAGTCACCTATGCATCTCTAGTATTTAAATAACAGCACAGAAGCATGAATGTCTGATCCTGGTGCATAGAAATGCTAGCTATAATGGGCTTTAATTTTAGTGCAAGAAGGAAAGCATTATATTTCAGTAAGACCAAAATAATTCCTACAAATATATTATCTCACCAAATATAAAAAATACACCCAGACAATAATTTCTGAGTTTTCATTTACTACTTTCTTGTTAGCATAGATATCTGATTTTCAATTACAGTGTGTATGCATAGGTGTTAAAACCCTTGCTTTAGAAATGGGTGAACACACCACTATGGATCCTTACAATAAAGGCAACTTTAAACATCCTATTTACTGTTTTCTTTATCAAGATTAAGGAATGTGAAATAACCATTGTTACGACAATCGCCCAACTATTTTGGCCTTTTTCTCTCTTTCTAATTTTCCACATGGCTGTCTGCTTTCTTGATGCAGTTTCCTGACTTCAGGTTGCATAAAGTTGCAAGGTAAGTTAGTTGCACAAAGTGTTGTTCCTTCATCGTATTTGTGTTGGAAGCATTCTTCCCCTTCTTCAGCTTGTTTCTGTACTGCATGTTTGCTCAGGGAGATGTTACTGTGAATTCATTTGATCCCGAGGAGTCCAAAACTACTTGACGGCATGTAACCAACCAACCAACCAACCAGTCCTATATATGTATGCATAAAATTGCAGTTGCTTGTTATTACTTCCCATAATTTGATCTAGTTTCATCTGTGACATTAGAACTGCTCATGTTATAAAGTTCTGTGTTTCTGTTACCCATACCTAATACTGGGAATTGCATTCCCTTCCACGGCACACAAGACAAACTAAAGAAAGCTAAAATATCAATTAGAGGTTTGTGGGACTGTAGGAAGAGAATTCTGCTAATTTATGCTAGCAAAAAACTCAGATGTAATCAAAGGGCCTAGTGCAAAAGAAGCAGATTATTCAGCCATTTTGTTCAGCAATTGAAACTTTCTCATTTTTGGGGATTCTAGCACTACTTTTGACCATGTTTGCCTATTAATTGGCTTTGTTACATTTATTCCAAGCTCCAGTTACCTTCAGGCACCCTTATTTTAACTGTCTGTACCACATTGGGACACAGCCCCATTTGCTGTATAACATCTGACTGGTGGAATCACATGTGCAGTTTGCCATCTTTATTTCTAAAGATTGTAGTTTGCTCTTAATGATTTTTCTGAAATGGCCAAAAAGTGATATAATTCCTGTTCATGTCAGAAATAATGAATGGCTGATTAATTGATGGAGAACGGGGAGACAAACGACATTAATACAACATCTGGAACTAAATATAAATAACTGGGTTTTGTAATTAAATACAAATAACTCTGTTTTGGAAGTAGTGCATTTTCTTACTTATCAAATTCAATCCTACAACAAACATGAGACTCAGGCCCTTACCTTTTGTACTGTCACAGATAGGAAAAAGAGGATGAAGAAATGTAAATTCTCTTCCAACCAGCTCAACCAACTAATCTATGGTTAAGCTATACTTGTAATTTCTTATCCACTTTTTTTTAGCTCTGATCAACAGATGCCTAATCCTTGAATATCAATACCCAATTTCTGTTTTATAATTCCAGTTATAGTTTGAAAATACAAGCAAAGACATATGTCATTATCTAGGTTTATACGAATATACAAAAGATATTCACCCACCTCTTGCCATGTCCCCAGAATTACAACATACTAGCATAAACATAATGTGGTTACGTTTTGATAGATAATATGAGCTTAATTTGGGCAAAACTTCATTAGCTTGTTTTCAACTATACTTTTCTCGTTTTACCTCTCCTCCCTATTCTGCATGCAAATAGCTAGACAAAACTATAAAAGTTAAATTGTTATTAATATTTCTACCCATTCCTAGCCACACGTTTACCGTCACTGAAAAGCAAGCATGACATTTCTTTTCAATTATCTGCAGCTAAAATGCTATCAGCAGTTCAAAGGCTTGAGTGAAGATTTAAATTTGAGACTGTGCTCAAGAGGTTACAATCAAAGATAAAAGGATGCACGGCACGTGATTCTACAATGGTCAGGCAATGTACCTCTGGATTGTGCTTATCCACCTGCATAGGTGTGCAAATAATAGAAATGAAACAAAATAAGGGAATGCTGAGGCACACAACACAAAACAGATTAATAAGAAACTCAGCTAAAAACAGCGCCTTCAAGAATTGGCTGGAGAGTTTTCACTAAGCATGCTGGTGTCCATTAAGGTTTCTGAAAGCCTTCTAAGCAAATGAAAATATATATATATATTTTTGCCTTTAAGAATTCAGTGGATCAACTCAAAAGAGGATTCTTGAAATCAGCCCAAAGATCAGCAGTGAAGTAGACTAACTAGCTTCCATCTGATAAGCTTTCTTGCAAAGCTTCATGCAATTTGCTTTAATGCATATTTAAATTTTGGTATAATATATGTAAATAATAGAAAAAGTACAACAAACAACATATAGTAAATAATACTGGTTAAAAATTATATACTGTTGGCTTATGTTTTGTAACAGTTAACGTCTGTACTACAACTGCAATATTAGTCCCCTCACCATAAAGTGTAGTATTAAAAAAATTGAATAATGTTCTGAACATGACTCACAAATTACAATAGCCAAAGAAGATTGGGTCGCCATCTTTAGGCCTGCAGAATTCTGTGTCTTATTGTTATGTTGATAACAGAAACCTTTTTATGGAATTCCCATCCACAATCCATCAGTCTTTAGATGAACTTAAGCTTCTCGAATATGGTATCTGATTCCTATTCATGTGTTTGTGAGACACTTTGTGAATGGTAGCGATATAATAACATTTTACCAGAAGAAAAGTAGTGATACATATCAGAGCAAACCTCATAGGCCAAGGTAATGGGATGTGAGGATGCTGGCCTTTCACTCATTTCTGTTGTCATGGTTTATACACAGATTATTCATTGAAATTTGTGTTGCTGCAGCTTCTAGAAAGGGCAACTTCAGACTGATTTTCTCTTTTACCACTTTGGCCTATATAAAATCCAGATGGGGAAAGCCTTCCACTTTCAGAACTGTGACTTTCAAATAGGCAGCTTTCTAGAAATCTTCAGCCTTGTTGCTTTCAGTTCTAGGGTGTGATGTAACTGCACATTTATAACTGTAGTTTCTAGAAATCATGCCCTCTGTACATTTTTCATTTTCTTTGTCACAACTAGTAGAAATATTAGCCTCTTGAGTATCTCTGCTTTCTTCATTGGAACTTCTTGTTAATAAATCAGCTGCTTTAAAGCTCCCACTTTCTCCACTGTGACTTCTGGAAAAGCTATGTTCAGCAGCATCTTCCTTTCTTCTGTGAACCTGAATAGGAGTGGAGGTCTCTACAGGACTTATACTATCACTGAGATTTCTAGAGAAGCTGCCTGCTTGTTCATGTTCAATTCTGGAATGTCCAGACGATGAGACACCTTCCTTTGTTTCACTTGCACTTCTGACATCATAATCTGAACAGCTTTTATCCCCATGACTTTCTTTGATTTCTCTACTCTGGTCTTTCATAAGATCAACATCTACAGATCCTCCTCTTCTGCTGCTTTGACCTCTGGAGGCACCACCTTCCAAAATGCCTCTGTTGATTCTAGAAACCACAGCTTTTACGAAACCTTCACTTCCATCAGTCAGGCTGCTAGAGTAGTCGGCTTTATCTGGAACACTGTGAGGTCTGGCAAAAACACTTTGAGTTAAGCCTCCTTTTCTGTTGGTGTAGTTTTTAGCAAAACCACTCTCTGATTGGCTTTTTCTCCCATGTACAAAAAGGTCAGGATTGTTACCTGGGATGCCTCTATTCTCTGTTGTGTGGAGTCCAGAAAGTTCAGGCAGTGAAAGTTCTTCCCTTCTGGGACTAGCATCTCCTGGAATATTACTTCCCAAAGCACTTTCTCTTGCATTACTATGAACGTTTAAATCTGTCTCCTCACACAGATCTTCATCTACACTAGTAGGACTTCTGATGAACACACTGTCACTTAAAGTTGTACTTCTTATACTTGGGGTTCTAAAGCCACCATCCTTTGAGACAGATTTTTTCTCACCACTAGGGCTCCCAGAAACACTACCCTCTACATAGGCTGTATTACTATTACCAGGGTAATTATGAAGGTTGCTCTCCTGTGTACCTTCAGTGTGGCCTTGACTAAAGATAGTATCTGTAGAGTCTTGACTTTGGTCTCTTTGAATTTTAGAAAAGTCATCCAATGAACTATTTCTGCTGGCCTTGCTGTTGCTTTCAGAAATGCCACCTACAGGGATTCCACCATCTTCAGCGCTCCTTGTTCTAGAAAGTATAGGTTCAGCAAATTCTTTGTGGCTGTCTCTAGATTCAGGTTCATCATTCTGGCTTCTAGAAAGGCTGACCTGTGAGATATCCCTGTTTATCTCACTGTGAGTTCCAGAAATGCCACTTTCAAGGACCCCGTCATCTTCAGCATTTGTGGTTGTGGAAACAGATTCAGCATATCCTTCATTTTCATGAACATTTCTGCATTCATTTTCATCACCATGGCTTCTAGAAAGCCAGCCTTCTATATAGGACGCACTAGTCCCACTGTAATTTCTAAAAAGGCTGTCTTCTGAGATATCACCACTGTGACTTCTAGCAAAAGTATTCTCTGTAAACTCTCGGCTACCTTGGTTTTGAGATTGGTAACCAACTGGTACACTTTCTTTTCTACAACTATGGTATCTACATCCAGAGGAATTACTGCTTTCGCCACTTTGAGTTCTGGAAAATTTGGAAGACAAAAATTCTGCACTTCTATGACTTGGATTTCCAAAATCAGAACCCTCTTGGATATTGTCACGTGTCTCACTGTGGGCTCTGGCAAATAGAGTCTCAGTCAGGGCTCCATTTTCATTGTGACTTCTAGACACTCCAGTTACCAAACTGCTTCCACTATGGATCGTTTTATTTGTCAAATCTTTTGCTCCTGATGCCACATCTGGGACATTTGTGATGCCAGAGTCAGGTAAAACTGCAAAGGCAAAATACAAAACAGTTTTTTTCCTTTTTAATGTTATTTTCTATTTTATTTTTGTATTCAGTACTCATACACCTGAATTAACATAATTTTGAAGAGCATTCCACAAATTTTTGATATTGTATCCCACTAGCTTTGCATAATCTCAGCTCATTCCTTCTTCAACATTTGGGAAAGCAAATGAGATTTGAGCAAATGTTGGATGCCTTTTGAAAAAAATGATCATTTCAAAGAAATATTAAATAACAAACTTACAGAACTTTGGTCTGGAGTAGATTTTGCTAATGAATGCAGGTGATGGAGACTCCATGCTGTGATTAAAACAACAAATTAGCTCAGTTTTACTATAAAATACCAGTTTTCGAAGAAGCATATAGCAATATAAGCAAAACTTTAAAATAAGGAATTTAGGAACCTTCCTAAGTTCTTGAAACTTGAAAATCCTAGAAAACTAAACAGTTTCTAGAACAATAGATGCTTGCTGCCAGGATAAAAAAATCCTATTTCTTACACAGATATATCCTTAAGAATTGCAGATATATGTAAAAATATTTTTTACTGGTGCCTCCTCCTCTTTTTTTTAAGCACTTAATAAAATAGGTGATAGTAAATACAAAGCTCTTTGGAACTCTTGAATCTTTAGAATTCCAATGAACAGGCATCTCTGGAATTCTAAGCACCCAGAAGGTTGTTAATATATGTTAAATGTATTAACTACCAAACCAGTTAAAATTGAAAGACCTCTCTTCACACTAACACCACACAAACTCAAATATTCATCCTTTGACTTAAAAGGAACCTGGATTAGATTAGATCAGGGGTGTCACACTCGTTTTCATTGAGGGCTGCATCAGGTTTGTCTTTGACCTTGGGGGTCTGGGTGGGTGTGGCCATGGTGTGGCTCTGTTTTTGGCTGCAACGGCCTCCTGCAACCCTCTGCCAGGGAAAATGGAGCTGGGGGGGCATGCACGGCACTCGTGAGCTCCATTTTCAGCTGGGATGGCTTCCTGCAATCCTATGCCAGTGAAAATGGAGCTCAGGAGGGCCATATGTGGCCCTTGCGAGCTCTGTTTTCCTGGCAGAGGCACTGCGGGCTGGTCCTTTGCTGTTTCTAGGGCAGCCCCACAGACCAGATCTAAACAACCCTCCGGCCGGATCTGGTCCTTGGGCCTTGAATTTGATACCCTTGGATTAGATTGCTATGTGACCTGAAATGGTGGTGATCAGCTTCATTATGTAGATGCCCACACTATGCGTGGAAGCAAGGCTGAAGAACAGAGGTCCCCAACCACTGGTTCACGGCCTGGTGCTGGGCCCTAGCCTATTCAGAACCGAGCCACAGAAGTGGTGGGTGAGGACGCATATGCACACGCAAGCTGAAAGTTCTTTTTGTGAAAGCGGCACATGCGTGTATGTGAAACCAACCACTCTCCTCCCCCCCCCCACTGCCACCACGGCTGCCTCCACTGGTCCACCATGCTGGAAAGCTTGGAGACCACTGCCCTAAAAGACATACAACAATAAATGTCTGGATATCATGAAAGCATGCAGACAACTAGAGAAATAAAATATCTGTACTTTGGAATTAAGTTTTGAACTAATCTTTGGCCTTAGTGCTATGCTTCACAACAAACTTCCAGAAATGTGAGTTCAATTGGCCAATAAGAAAGCCATGTTATTTGGAGAAAGTGCTACCAGACGTATGATGTAATGACCAAGGATTTCATGATTCAGAACATTAACTGTATCTAGTGTCAGTAGCTAATGCTAGAACATGCAGGATCTAGAATATTATTTCTCCAGGCAGAAGATACCAGCTATACATCGTAGTGTCTGTATCAAAGAAACTATAGTTTTCTCAGTACTATAGACCTGCTGAATGTTTCAATTTTCCTATTCAGAATCTGAATCTGATGTTTGAAATACAAAGTTGCATTCTGAATATTTTTTTCTTTAAATTTTGACATTCATGCACCATTAGTCTGTTGGTATTTCTTGATTTTTTAATTTAATTTTGATGTTGAAAAAAACTTCCCAGTATGACATGCCATAAGCCTCAGATGCTTGAATACTGAAATAATTTCTGAAAGAAGTTCAATCTCCCAGGAGAATTTTGAACAGATATTTTGGAGGCAAATTAACCGAAGCTCTACTTTCTTTTCAGTCTATATATCCAGAAGCTTCAAATAAACAATCTTACCTGATTTCTTCTCCTTCTACTAGTTTCCTGTAAGTGAGAATCTCAATGTCCAAAGCCAGCTTGGTATTCATTAGCTCTTGATACTCCTTAATCAACTGAGCCAAGTCTTGCCTGGCATTATAAAGGGCATCTTCCAATTTTGCCAGTTTTGCTTTGGCGTCACTGAGGGCTGTTTCTCCTTGTAGACCAGCATCTTTGATGTTATCCTCTAAATATAGACACTGAGTAGACAGAACATCACAAATAAGGGAAACAGCTTGCCTCAAGCCCCCTATTTCACTTCCTTCTTCCCATTTGAAATAAGTAAAAAGTCAAACTGGGAAGGAGACAAAAATATCTTTACTCCTGCACATCAGTACTTTTCAGTAGTAGATATAAATTGTGGCATGTCTCCAAGCACACAGACATTCATAGAGTAATGCCTGCTCATGTTTCTTCACCAGCTAATTTCCATCACTTGCAATTTTCCTTTATTATCCCATACACTTTAATATACAGGAATAGTTTGGTTGTTGCTATTAGCTTGGATAACCATCAAATTTGAATACCTCTAAGCCACACAGGAAAAGGAAAAACATACATAATTATATTAATCAGATACTACATCAACCACACCAAGTAAATAAACAAAGCTGAGTGGGCAAATATGGCCAGATGAGCTTCCTCGACTTAAATTCTCCAGTAGTAATTTTTCTCTCCTTTGTTCTTTGAGATATTAATATTCAAAAATTTCTGTCATAAATGCAGACACTTCTGTGGATCATCTCTCCCAGCCTGGTTTCTGACAAATGTTTTGGGCCACATTTCTCTGCAGCTCCAGCACATCTGGCTAGGGATGATGGAAGCTGATAGTTATCATATGTGGCAGCTCACTGATGGAGAAGTAAATTTACTAAAAAAATGATATGGTACTTACTGTATCATGGCACCCTCAACATGCATAATGAGATTCATACAAACCCAAATTAAACATACCTATACCTATTTATTTATATTTCATATTTCTTAACCATCCATCTCCCTCAGGTATAGCCATACTTATACTCATGTACACGTACACATAGACACTCTTATGAGAGCCACTTTGGTCTAGTGGTTAAGGCATCAGGTTAGAAGCCAGGAGACTCTTAGTTCCAGTCCCGCCCTAGGCAGAAAGACAGCTGGGTGATCTCGGGCCAGCCACTCACTCTCAGCCCTAGAAAGAAGGCAAGGGCAAGTCACTTCCCAGATCTTGCCCAGAAAATTACAGGGACTAAGCCAAACAGTTGCCAGGAGTCAACACTGACTTGAAGGAAGTAAAAAACCCAAACAAATATATTCTCAAGTGATTACAAGCACTTTCATGTTCTTGCATGAAAACTTTCAAAATGAGATGAAATAAAAAGAACCTCATATAATGCATAACATCATGGGGTCTGGGTCATGTTTATTTTATTTTTAGGTCTTTTTAAAAATATATATATCTAGACTATTGCCACGAGCATAGGTTTCATTTGCATATTTCTATGTATTTGGGGAGGATTGTGATTTTGCAATATTCTACCAGTCACATTCTTACCTGGCTTTTCAGAGAGACAATGCAAGACCTCAATTTTTGGACCTGTATATTTAACTCAGCAATCACCCTCCGGTCATTAAGGAGATGGTCCCCAGATTTAGCACATAACACTTCTCTTTCATTCAGCTGAAGGTGAGAATTAAAAGAATATTACATATGGTAAAGCTTCCTGTCCCCTTTCTCTTGCAACATCCACAGCATGGAATATAAAGTCAAAAAAACTCCCCAAACCACTACTTTGTGATCTACTAAAGTAAAACTCTCTGCCTCAAGCTCTAGACTCAACATGCTCAGACCATATACAGTAACATTAGATTTGTGACTAAAACAGTGTAATGAAATGCTTTATATCTGAATATTACTTTATTTTCTGCTTTCTTATTAGCATTCATATGAATTCTCTTATTTTCTTTTCTGTTCTCATTCTTTGCCTCATTGTAGTTGATGCAGAGACTTTTTTATACCAGATTTTATTTCTTTCTTGATCTTGCTGAATCTCATTGTTATACTTTCTGCTGGCCTCCATTTTCTATTTCTTTGTGCCATGCTTTTAAGTTTAGTTAGGCATGGAGGGCTATGGCAAAACCAAGCATGTATAAATTATTCTCCTTTTCAGTGGTATTCACTACAACTGAGGTTCACAAGAAGCCCTTTGGACAATTTTTAATGGTACATGAACATATACCTTGTGTCGGGTGAGTGCCTCCAACTCTTCCCAGCTTTTCATAGCCAAATCTTCATACTGAGCTCTCACATCCTCCACAATCTGGTGGGGATCAGGAGTGTATCTGTTGTTGTCAATCCCCAGCACAACTGAAATATCTTTAACCTGGGACATCACTTCCTCAAGCTCCTAGATCAAAAGGACGTGGGCTGATATTAATATGCAAATCATACATTAGGTTTACAGTTGTTAGATCTTGCAATTCAGCACTGGAAGGTCAGCTATGAATGGTTATACTGTTAATTAATATTACGCATCCATTTTTTTGTGTTTAGTATGTCTCATACATTATCATTAGTAATATATGATGGTAGATAGGGTAGGTTGGCATTATTACCCAAAACGCAGGTCTGAAATTCTATAATGGAGATCTACAAAGAAATTATTTTCTGACTAAGGAAAAATGCTCAGAAAGAGTAGATTTCCAACTCATATTCTTACAGCAGCATAAGAAAAGCAAACAGGTGAATAAAGACCAGATTTAATACAATTTTAAAAGATTGCTGCTAGACCTAGATATATTTTTATTTATTTTTTTTGAAAATGAGAAGAAGGCAGAGTAAGCCCAGAAAATAACTCTCTTGCAAGAAAGGAAGGGGAATTGAAAAGAGATGTGGAATTGGCCATTGTAGTAAGGAGTTTTCAGTCCTAAGTTGGAAGAAAAGGTGGAGAACAATTTGAAGCAGGTTCTATAACTCTGAAGCCACCTTACTCCTGTGACATGAATTATATTACCATAAAACTGAAGCGTATATAATAGCAATGCTTGGAAAGTGCAGTCATCCCCCAAGTTATCTTAGAAACCCTCTCAGAACAAATAGAATATCATTCAAAATTTATTTATGGCCCAAGATCAGCATACAATGCAGTAACTATAAAAAGAAATGCAAATGTATCTTCTACCCTTGCCTTCTTTCCATGTTTTTTTTTTTGCAGAATAAAGCAACTTTCTGATTTCTGGCAGATATTCAAAGTGGCTGATGTTATCATGATAAAGGGGAAAGGCTTCAAGGTCACTTCCAAAGAAGGCAGATTTTCCAACAAAGAAACTTTCACAGGAAATGTTGCACCGAGTAAACCACACAGATACATCCTTGTGTCCCAAACAGGCAGGCAAGACCCTACATGAAGGTTCTGAAATCAGAACCCTGCGAATGTTTGGCTAGTCCTACTGTCCTGCTTTCTTGAGTTTTTACTTGTTTCCAGTCAAAAATGATTTATGACAGCAGGAGTCCACAGGCTTTAACAGTCCTGATCTCAGGAAAAGGAAAAGGAAAAAGAAGCAGCGTTAGAACTTTTTTGTAGTGATTCTCAGCCTACTTGGAAGGGCCAAAAGCAGGCAAGGAAGACACGGTTTGTCTATCAGTAGAAAAAGAACCACCTGCTATCCCGGTACATTAGGGAATGGATTATTTCAGTTCCTAGCAAACAGGCCATTGGTATTTAAACGGAACTTAGTTTTACATTCATTCTACATCATTTGAGAACACAGCACTCTGGCCACAAGGTTTATTGCCTTTGAAGCAATTAAGGTTGTCAACTTTGGGAAGTAGCCAAGGGACGGTGTCAAAGGAGAGGCAGGATAGGTTCATGACGAAGCATGGTAGAACCTGGTTTATGATGAGCAGAGCTGGAAAAGTGGCTTGTCAGCAATTACAGTAGTGATTGCTTAATGTTGTTTACTAAAATGAATCAGCAAAATGCTTGCTGGGTGATTTGTCGCTGCAAGAGCTATTGGTTACACGATTCAATCATCTCATATGATAAAGGAGAGGAGAAAATGTTTAAAGTTCATCAGCATAATTACAGTTTTACTTAACGACAACTTCACTTAAGGTCCAGGTTGTGATCACTAAGCAAGGACTACCTGTACTCAGGCACTCAAGTACTTCATTCCTATAACTAAAAGCAACTACAAATCTAACATTTATTTCCTTTTCCTGATAGATTGAAATCTGTTTTTTTTATTAATTGAGCACAAAGCAGTAAGTCATATGGGCCCAACAAAACATTCTTACTCTACTATGGGCATATTAGCTGTTGCATTTTATCCATCAAGACTAACGCATCAATCCACCTGCATCCATTTTAGAGGCATGCAACAGAAATATAGGCCAGCAATGGAAGTTGATTGACCTATGGGTGAGGACCTATGGTAGATTAGGTTACCCCCACTCCGGCCCTCACTAAGATCAGCACCACAAATACCATCGTACCAAATTGCAGCCAGGAAGTGGTTATGGATGATGAAAATCTCTAGAAGGAAGGAATGCTCAGGGGATTGCCCATTTTGACTCTGGACAGCTGCTCCTTACAGAGAGACCACAATAATTAAGTTTCTTGTGCTCATCCATCAGTTGAGCAGCTTAGGAGTTAAGGAAATATCAATCTTCCCAGAACCACTATGCAACCTTTATAATAGATATATGCAGCCTTTATAGACAAATCTCACTTTCTTAAACTCTTTGGATATAATTAATTTACAACCTAAGTGAAATACTCCAAATGGCAGAAAAGAACAAAAGACACTCAGTGAGTTGCATTCTGTTTGGAATTAAGAAAAGGAAACATTATCTTAAAGGATTTAATTTAAAAGCAAAAAGCTTAGTAAGATTTTAATTCAGGAAAGTTTTAAATGAATAAAGAGGATAGTAATTTTAGAAAACAGAAGATTTTTTTTCTGATGAAAATGCCTTTGAAAACAGTAACATTAATTAAAAGGGCCTCAGTGGGAATTCTGATTGTTTATTATTAAGGATTGTTGGATTTTACAAAACAGGATAGCATGAGCCAGACTGTGTAATGTAACTACAGAGAGTTAATTGGGACTAAATGGTTAGACAGAGAAAATCCAAAGAAAAAAAGGAAAAGCTTATCTTTTACCTTCACCCTAGTAAGTCACATACTTTCACTTTCTCATATACCAAGACAAGAAAAGAAACAAAATTAGGAGAAGGAAGGAAGATGTTCACTACAGCCATATAGATAAGGGCATTTTAGCAGATTTATTACAGAAAATGTTTGAGAATTTGGCAAGAAGATAACTGCAATGGGCGGATGCCAATTGTTTGGATGCTTTTAAAAAGGAAATGGGAGAAGGATTTGCAGGAATGAAAGTGAACATGAAAAAGGAAGCTAAGAAGATTGAAGAATGTGTATGACAATTAATTGGAGATCTAAATTAAATTAAGGTGGAAGATTTGGAAAGTAAAACAAAAGTTATAGAAAGATGGAGAAAGATTTGGACAATTTGGAACTAAGACAAAAATAATTTAGAGTGAATCCAAAAGAACATTGAGAGGATATCAGAGAAAATATTGTTAAGTCCTTGTCTAATTTCTTCGATTGGGAGGAAAGTGATGTTGAGGCAGAGATTGGTAAAGTTTACAGGATTAATACATAATTTGAAAATTAAGAAATTTTCCAAGAGATTCCTTGTCCACTTTGTCTGGACTAGAGAAGAGTTTTGCAGTAGTATTTTAATACCAGATTGAGGGTTGATAGTACAGACTTAATTGTACTTAAGAAAATTCCAATTAGAACACTGTGTAAGACAAAACAGGGTTTTTTGGGGCAAGCTTAAACAGAAGAAGATTGAGAGGAGTGATTTTTTTTTACTTTTAAAAAGCATAGATTCAGTCTGAAGTCTGTGCAAAAAGCAAAACAATTAGAGAAAATGCAGTGAAAATTACAGATTGGACTAGCCAAATGTTACAACAGATACAACAAGACTCTGCAAATTATATCACATTTGGCATTACAGTTTTTGACTTTTCTAAAACCTTGGCGTAATTATGGATTATAAATGTCTAACATGGAATATACATCGAGCAAATGCCACTTAAAGGAGAAAAAAAGTATTTGAAAAAGTTAAAACAAAATGTGATTTGCTTACAAAGATTGAAGTACATACATTGATTCAGAGGATTTTAGAGATTAATATTCAATTGAAGTCAGAACTTTTCCTTTTAGGACTGATGGCTAAGGGGTTAGAAAAAAAGGCATGGAAAATTATTTCAGTATATGATTAATGTAGCAAAAATATTATATGCACAAAGATGGAAAGATTTAGTATTACCTATCACAGAGGAATGCTCAGTGAAATTGACAGAAATTAGTGAGATGGACAAACCTATGTGATTAGAGAAAGGACAATATTTACACTTATTGGTGATTGGAAACCCCTTATTTTTGCATAAAAGAGAAACAAATGAAGTTATAATTTATGTTTTTAGGCTTAGACAGGATAGATTATAGAAAGAAGGGAGCCATTATGTAATGTTATAGAGAAAATGTCAGCCTTGGAAGCCATAATTGCTAGGCCTCTGCGGCTGCCACATATTAGCACATGGGAAATAGGGGGGGGGGGTTGATTCTCATACACTTAGAGGGGTTAGTAGACAAAGCAAAATTCTTCTGAAGAGAATCAAGGACATT
>JANHFL010004927.1:748271-765329 GCA_032468155.1 Oxyrhabdium leporinum
CCTTTTAGCAGGTGGTTGAAGAAGCACTTGGAGGTTTATCTGTATCCTCGGGGTCCCCTGAGTAGTGAAAATGGTTCCTGTAGTCTGAAATATTTTTTTTTGGGGGGGGGAAAATCCATTCCTACTCCCACACCATTCAAAGGGTGTTCATCCCAAATTGTATAGCTAAAAGTCCTGAGGACATAGATAAACCTCCAGGTGCTTCAAGGACCTCCAAAAGGATGCAAATGATCAGCTGTCTGCAAGGAGTATAAATCCTTCCATTCCCCACCATCCTGTCGGAGCGGAAGAAGCTTCTTGGATGAGAAGCGAAACGTCTTCAAAGAAAAAACAAGAACGTTCAGCTGCCTCCTGAAAAAAAAGCAGCTTTGGGACCACCACGACCTGGATGACTGAGAACCTCTACAGACATCTAAATGTTTTGACAGGTCAGAGCACCCTCGATTTCTTGTACTATTTTGCTGTTCCTGTTGATGGACGTCACCCAGGGTTATTCATGCTGGACAGTCCTCCTGTGGAAGGTAAATATGGAGAGTGTTTCTGTTCAGAAGATCCATGTTTGCTTTTACATAAGTGAGAGATCTCTTATCTGTTGGTAGCCTTCCATTGCATATTTGGCAGTCATCGCTGATTGTGGTAGAATGAAATCTGGATTTCCAGGAGGGAGGGGCTGCATTCCGGAGGGCCATGAGACAGCAAAGTTAACATTGTTTGGGAGAATGAGAGTCAAGATGGCTCCTCCGTAGAAATTTTTAGAGCATATGTTTAATGAGGCAGGTAGTTTGCCTTATAGGCTGACAAGATATTGTCTATAAATGAGTAATAATAATAATAATAAAGCTGTTTACAAGTCACTATCTTTCTTGGTTTCTTGGAGCCTGACGCTTATCTCTGAAGGGTGTGAATTTATGGGAAATTATCCCTCAATTTCTACCATCATAACTTAGCCTTAGAAATCATGAATCATTTCTTCCTGACATTATCCTTTCAGATGAGGCATTGATTATTCAGTCATCTGTCCCAACTTTTTTCTGTCTTTCTCTTCATCGGTGTTCTTTCCTACACCAGTTCCATTATTTTCCTCTTTTCAGAAAATAATTACCTGTAAAGCAGAAAAAGATGGCTTTTTTCCCCCCAACTGTGCCTTTTGGTTAGTAAGGTTGACAGATCTTTATGTGGAAGCATGCGTAATCTGCTGCAACTTGTTTTCCATCTTAGTCATAGAAACAGCAGAGCTAGAGTGTCGCCTTACCATCATTTTCTCATCTGCTTCCTCTCACCTTTGAGTTAATGCCATAAAAGCATCACCCGAAATACAGGATGACTTGAATCTGGGGGAGAAATGTACAGATGTTCATCCCTGTCTTTGTTATGATGCTTTTAAGCCTGTACCTCATTGTGGAATGAAGGAAGAACCACATCGGCACTGCTTGAATTCCCCACTTTAAAAAAACAGAACATCCACAAATGAATTGCCCCTCTGACTATATAGGCCAAATGGGGAGGAAGTTAACCACCAGACTTCAACAATATAAATGAGCGGTTAGATGAGGAGACCCAAAATCATTGGTAGCCTCACATTGCAATAAACAAGGACATACATTCAACTTTGCAGCTACTAAGATTGTTGGACGAGCAGGCACAAAAACAGCCAGGGAAGTGATTGAAGCCTGGGAAACGGGCCTCTCATCAGGAGTGCTGATTTACCCGCAGCTTATCAAGTACTTAGGAGGAAGGGGCTTGGCAGCACAAGGAAACAACAGCCAGTGACTTTATAGCCAGCTATCAACAACAACACAATCTACATCTGAAAAGCTACACACCAGGCACCATATAAACACCGTGTTTCTCAGAAAATAAGACCGAGTCTTATTTTCTTTTAGAGTTGAAAATAAGCACTTGGGCTTATTTTCGAGGTGGTCTTACTTTTTTTGAAGTGCAGCAGGCCAGACTCGGTGAGCTGGACGCGCCATGGATGCACTATCACCTCCATTCCGAACCTTCAGTGTTCGGAATGGAGGCTTTTTGACGAATGGGCGGAAAATGGGAAGGGGGGATTTTCCTGCCTGTCATCTATTCCTCAAGCTCAGCACAGACTGAGGGAAGGATGGCAGGCAGGAAAGTCCCCATTTTGCTCCTGTTCGCCAAAAAGCCTCCGTTCTGAATGCTGAAGGTTTGGAATGGAGGCGACGGTGCATCCACGGCGCGTCCAGCTCACTGAGTCTGGCCTGCTACACCTCAAAAAAAGTAAGACCACTTCGAAAATAAGCCCAAGTGCTTATTTTCAAGTCTAAAAGAAAATAAGACTCGGTCTTATTTTCTGAGAAACACGGTGGAAGAATGGTTAGTCCTAACTTGGTACTTCTTATCCTATTGGAAAATTCTGTTATTCAAATCAAACCAAAGCAAGCCCAAGGATCAACTGCAAATTGTCTACCACGAGCAAGGAAACATTTAACTATCTTATTGAATTTTTTTTAAACAACAACAGCAGCAGCAACTTAATGAAACAAAAAAGTTGCAAAAATAAATGTGTTGTCCCTGCTTGTTTTTTGCCTGCAGTTGGTCCCCACCCCCTTCGGAAAAGTCAACAGAGTGCAATATGAAAACCTATTACTTGTCTGGTGGCTAAAAACATTAGAGGGTATCTTTCCAGAGATCTCAAATTGTAACTTGGTACATTGCTCTTAGGCAGGTTCCTTGCAATAAAGGAATACTGTGTCAAAATGATGGGAATTTTCCAGATGGCATGTTTGTTAGAAAGTAAAGATACGTGTAGGTTTTAAGTATTTTTCTTTTCGGAGAAATGATTTGCACAAAATATTGTAAAATCTCCTCCCCTGTCCTCCCCCACCTCTCCTTTCCTTAAAAATGGGAACTAGAAAACAAAAGGTTTACAAGCAGAAACTTATAAAAGTACATGAGGAAGGTGCTTGATGATGGGCTTGTCAGGTTTTGCACAGGCTTTTCGTATTTGCAGCTTTAGCACTTTTCTACACAGAAGGCTGATTTAAATGGGGAAAGAAGGAAGGATTCTGCCAGCTCTGGCCATAGTAAACCTATGACAGCTTTTCCATGGCTTTTGCTGGCAAAGGATTGTGCATGGCCTATATTTTATACCATTTTTATAATTTGGAAGGACGCAATTTGTCTTGCTCTGTCATGTTGCCTATCTCCTGGACTCCTTTCCAATGTTGCCCAACAGTGCCAGTCCCTGCCCCATTCCCTTTCCCTTACAGAGTTCGCTTCCTCCCTTGTAGTGGTAGTCTCCTGTTTCATCCTTCCTCCCCAGCAGTGACTACTTTTGGACACGGAAAAGCGCTAGTCCATAGTATGAGCATTTTCATGCCTGTGACTTCATGCCAACTTGACGGACTGCTAAAACCAACCACTATAAATATCTACCTACTCTTGCCCATCCCCATCTCATCCCACGTATAGAACAGCTGGTGCTTGTTTCTCCCACTGGTAGGAGGGGAAATATAGGTGGATAACTATCACTTTCCTTTACTCATCCCACATTAAACAGGAAGGACAGCCCCACTCCCCAGCCTGGTGACCAAGACTGCATAAGGACCATCAGTAAGGGCAATGCAATTTATACCATCATATTTTTTCCAGTGGTTGACACATTGGAGAACAGTCCTTTAATATGGCCAACTATTGCATCCTATATTGAAGCGTGCAATGCCATTTTAAGTGACCAAGGGGTAAGACTTGAAGAAACAAAGGGGAAGAAGAGGAGGAATTGAACAAATGAACCTTCTGACGTCTCCAATGCCAGACTGCTTTCAACTTGCTTCTGAGACTTGGGGCAAGAAAAACAGTGGCATCATCTATTCCTTGGCCAAATCAGCTACAAAAACTGGTTGGGAAAAAGCTGGGGGCTGAGCTGTCATATTGCTGGACAATTGCGTGTCTCTTGTTAAGGTTTTCATTGTGCAGCCTCTTGCTTAATCTTCAGATGCTTCCACTGGTAACCTTCCCATATTTTTCCCCACAGTTTCTTTTGATAAAAATGACAGTGTGAATGGTAGAATAGCTAGAAACCAATCTGCAGAACTGCTTAAAGGCTAACTTTTAGGAATACTTATTTTAACAAACAAAATAAAATGGGAATCAGATCTAAATAAATGCTAGAAAAAAATACACTATTTGTAAGCACGTAACTCAAGTCAAAACTAGCCAAGCCTTCCCGCCCCACCCCCTGAAAAAAAAAAGGAATGTACATTCTGGAATGTAAAATGATGCTAATTCTCCCCTAAAAACCCGTAGATATCAATCTAGACATCATAGTTGTGTCTGTACAGGGTACCTATTTTAATTTTTAATCCAGGGGAACAGTTTATGTGAAGAATATGGTTCATGGTAAATTGGATATATTTCTACTATTGAAAAAAGAAAATAAATCTGAACGTAAAACGTGCTAGGAATTAACCTAGTCTGGGTTTTATTTATAATAAATTTTATTTATAATAAAATTGCATGCAGCATTTGTTAAATTAGAAGTGACTAAATGATCATCAAATTAGCTTTATTTTGGTTTCTTTTAGACAAAATATATGCTTCTGCTTTCTATCATCAATTTTATCCACTAATCTTTCTGGCAATCCACTCATCCAATTCCAAGTTCACCTTGAGAATATTTCTTGGTGGATTAGGCTTATGATTCAGATGGCTGGCAACTGCATTCATGTATCTTTTTAAAGAGGTTTTTTATGGTTATGCACAATATTATTATTTATAAAGGAGGCATAAATGCTATGTGTAATAAAAATATTAAACATAGAAAGTTGAAGAAAGGCGTTGCTTGTATATATAGGAATACAAAAGAAAAAATAAGGGAGATCATTCAGTAAAGTAGTACTTCTTAAAACATTTTTAGATGTGGATTTGGTAATAGAAAAAGTAAAACATGCCCTCAGGTAGAGAGGAAGAAAAGAAGGATGGGGGAAATAACCATGTTTTGATCCTGAACTCAGGTAGGAGGTTGTCATTAGAAGAAGGTAGGACACAGAAAGAAAAGAAACATTGAAAATTGAGATACTGGAGAAGGGCATATTATATTTATATATAATTACACACTTATCTCCTTGCTTCTCACATTTCTTTTCTCTTTGATTGAACTTCATGCACTGGTTTTTCAACCAGTATACAATATCCACTTATCCATCAAACCACTTTGAGGTTAAAAACATTATTCATCAATTAAACTCTACAATTATAGGCTTGGTCTTTGTCTCAAAAAAGAATAACCTTTCATACAGACCCCATAATGTCAAGAATGTGGCTACGTGCAACCTAATCTTTCCTTAGAATCTATTCACGTGTCTAACGTATGAGGAATCAAAAAAGTTCATTTGGGCATTAAGGGAAAGCTCAGTCTGATACTCATAGCACTCACAATGCTGAATTAGAAGCAGGGCTTCTTCTAACCCCTTTGGCTGAGCAACCAACTACAGCAGGGGTGTGAAACTCAAGGCCCGGAGCCCAGATCTGGCCCATGGGGGTGCTTAGATCTGGTTTGTGGTGCCACCCTGGAAATAGCAAAGGACTGGCCCGTAGAACTCCATTTTCAGTGGTACAGGGTTGCAGGAGGCCGACATAGCTGAAAATTGGAGAGGGTATATGGTGGGTATGGCCACAAAAAGTCCATCAGGAAAGAGAATACTCTGCACCACAGAAGATAGTGATTGCCTTTCCTATTTCAAGATCACTAGAAACTTTGCATCACAAGGTAACAAAATCTTCACTACAGAGGCCTTTTGGCATAATTTCGTTTCTGAAGTATGTAGGAATGCAATTATTAAAGTGCATAGAAAAATAGAAAAGTTGTATAGGTATGTTCAGCAAACCTGTGAGGAACAAAAAGAAAAAAGAGAGAAGAGACTCACTTGTCTCGGAAGGAATCCATAGAAACTAGCACTTCATCAAGTTCTGAGTCCAGCTGTTCTTTTTCCGCATCAATAGATCGCATTTCGAGATTCAGTTTGTTCATGTACCGGTCATAGAGGAGTTTGATGTCCAAATCAGAAAAGGAATTGTCTTGTTCTTTCAAAAATGTCCATCTTGTGGCTAGAACTTGGTTGTGCTGTTCCAGACTTTGGACCTGTGGATTATTAACAGGTGGAGAAGACTATAAGGATCTTTTTCATTCAGCTGCTGCTGCAACATAAACATTGCCATATTGAAGGGATAAAAGGATATTTTGCCCCCTCCCCAAAATTATCAGTGAGTAAGTAGGAATGATGTTGCCTTACGCTGGCTGATAAGATCAAGGAAAAAGGGACAGGGGGTGCAACCTGATTGCAATCAGCTAAAAAGGCCACATGCCTTTGCATATGGCTACTGCTTGGGAGGGGTTGTTTGTCTAGAATTTAACCCTTTGCACAATGTCTAGACAATTCTTTTCCTTTTTTTGGGGGGGGGGGTTATTCCTGCTAGAAGGAAGGAAAGTTTTTTTTAGTCTATGAAAGAGAATGATTGATTGGCATGTGCAGATGAGGATCAGTTAATTTGGAAAATAGGGTACTTCATTTTACAAGGAAATATTTTTAATTGACAGTTATTAAATTAATATGCATTTATATTTCTGACCTGGCCCAGCCCTTTCTGGTGTGTGTGGCTTCTGCTAGGTCTGTATACCCATTTATTCACACACCCACACAAACATGTGAGTCACATGTACACATATATTAGACAAGATGTCGGGTGTGTGTGTGTGGAATCTTTAGGATTGGTTTCGGCCAGAGGCATCTGCAGTATCAGATACGTTAATGAAAATGAAAAGCAGCAGCATTAGGTGATAAAAAGTTCTGCTCCTTTCATAGGTGTGCAGGTACAAAAAGGGCAGAACAACAAGACATTGGTTTCATCATCTTCCCACTACCGATCCCCTTGCAGATCCTTCTAGTTTCAGCTTTGGGCAACCATCACTTGTTGATGTGAAAAAGCAGGGCGTTACACAGGATTTATTTTGGCTGTAATAATAACTATTTTCTGTTTATTCTTCCTTTGGGGACCGTCTTATATTCAAGATTATCTTGCTCTTGGATAATTAGAGTAGGATCTCAAATATGCATGTTAAATTTTTATCTATCCTGTGGATAAAGCAGCCACTGCCTTCCCCATAGCATTACATCTAAATTTTATTTATTTATTTATTTATTTATTTATTTATTTATTTATTTATTTATTTATTTATTTATTTATTTATCTAAATGAATTAATTAATTTAAAACATTTATATAACTGCCCATCTTCCAGCCAATTCTGGGCAGCTGCTTCCAGTCAAATGTAATTATTATGACATAAATCAATTCCCACAATTTATTTTAGTATCAACATTCTAATAGTAATGTTCTTTGACAGATGGGTTTCTCTATAAATGAAATAGTCCCTTTTTGTATATAATTATTTTATTTGGGTCAGACATTACTTCAGTTGACATAACAATGTGCTAACAGCCATTTCTTTTTAAAAAACAATATATATATATATATCCCAAACTTTAAAAGGCAAATGGCTATTACGATGTGGGTCTTTAAGAAGCGGTTTGATCGATAGAGAAGATAATGTGCTTCTGATTAACTTCGAAAAGCATCCTTAGCCTGAATCTCATAAGATGGATAGTATGAATCTAAGGTTTACACCTTGCTTGTCCGGTGGGTTATTTTTAGGCTACTTTATGTGACAAGAGGCAGCACCTGGCCAGTTTTATTTGTCTTGGGAGGCTAAGCAACTTCAGATTTTAATTAGTACAGGTAGTCCTTGATTTACGGTAGCTCATGTAGTGTCCATTTGAAGTTAGAAGGACACTGAAAGAAGTGACTACTTATTACTACTTTTCACACAACCATTGAATCAGTCCCATGGTCATGTGATCAAAATCCAGATGCTTGGCAGCTGACTCACATTTATGATGCTTGGAGGGTCGTGCGATCCCCTTTTGCGAACTTCCGGCAAACGAAGTCCATGGGGAAGCCAGATTTACTTAACAACCGTGTTACTAACTTCACAACTGTGATGATTCACTTAACAACTGTGGCAAGAAAGGCCATAAAATAGGGGGCACAACTCACTTAAGAAATGTCTCGCTTAGCAACATGAATGTTGGGCTCAGTTGTGGTCATAAGTTCAGGACTAGCTGTACAGACAAAGAAATAACAGGGCCGCAAACAAGACCTTTAGAATTTTAGAAATATCTGAAAAGAAGGTCAGGGCACATCATTTATCTACTGGGGCTAAGAAAACTTGTTCCCGTGTGATCCCTATACAGTGAGCTTGATTCACGAGCATCTTTCCCTTTACTACTACATCAGTTTAAACATGCAAGAAATTGTGAAACTGCAGAACATCATCCTTCACATTAGTCCACTGAATTGTCTCCTTATAGATGGCGTCAGCATCAATCTGGCATATTTCCTTAATGCATCCTACTTGCTCAACATACTTTTAAGAAGGGAATCGGAAAAAGACAGGGAAAGACAAAACATGCGCCCAAAAAAAGGTCTGTCTAGGCTGCAGGTTGACAAGGCAATCCAATCCACGCTTACTTGTAGATCAGAACTGGTATAATCAAGCATCTTTCTCTCTCCACCCTTCCCCAGAGGTTTAATCTATTCTTCATGAAACAGTCATCATCTATTTTTGTTTTGCTTGGGGTTTTGTGTGTGTGTTTGTGTGTGTATACAGGTAATCTTTTTTTAGCCTTCTGACTTGTTTGCAGAGTAAACACTACGTCACCAGATAAAGATTTTATGAGGGAGCCCTGAATGTTGATTTATCATAACACCATGATTACATTCCCCTGAAGAGTTCCTGCTTGTAGGCTACTGCTATATCACAATTATGCAGCTGCTGTTTACATCTCAAGAGCATTTGTTTATATCTACACCCTTGATTTCCCCAACTTAACCCTACCTCTCCATATAGCTGCCTCTCAACACATCGTCTTACCCACCTCTCTTTCTCTCTCTTTTTAACAGAGCTTCAGACAAATGATATGGATGAAAAGCTGGGTAGCCCATTATTACATTTTACTTTTGTGGAGGAAGATGACATTATATTTGTTAAATCCTACTGGCTAGCATGAAGAACCCTTGATGCATCCCGATTCTCTGCAAATCATATTTGCTCTTAAGTATAGTGCTCTGCTTAACAGCATAGTTCAGAAAACATGAAATACAGCTTGAAAATGTCCTGCTTCATATAGAAACACACTGTAGAAACTTAAGAAATTTAAGGCTTGGTAATCTGAAACTTTTTGGCAGAACTAAAGTGCAAAAATCAGGCGATCATTATGAAGATGTTGATTCAATAATTAGTATGTGGATAAAATTAGTTTATACTTAAATTTGCTATTTCGCTACCTTGTTTTAAAAAAATGCTTAATATCCATTAGTTGTTCAGAGTGCCTTTGTTCCCCAGTCTGTATTGTTTTATCACTGCACCCACATCTCTTCTGCTGGTCAATGGTAAATTCCATGGGGAAGAAACTTATCTTGGCAGTGATATTCTAGGATTATGCCTCTTGTTCTAATACTGCCATTTAAATAAGTGAAAATATGTCATATTGTAGTATCTGTTATTATAAATTACTATCTACGGCAGGGTAAAACACGGCTTTATAAAAAAGGAAAGATATGATCTTATTTTCACAGAAGTCCCCAGAGATAATGCATTCCTCAACTGATGATCATTGTAATAATCCAGAGATCAGATGACAGATTTGATATACTTGAAAAGGAGCTAAGAGAAAAAGTAGATAAATAAACTGAAGCAAATCAACTCCAGGTGTGCTAAGAAAATAAATCATATGCTATCATCCCTACTCCTCAAGAAGGATTGTTGAAATTAAGACAACAATGGGAGAGGCAAAACAGAGATGATAACTTTCTGATTCTAATTAGGCGTTTTGTAATTTCATTAAAGCTTTAAATTAAAAAACCAACAGTTCCAAACTTTTAAAACTCTACAGTGATAACTCCAGAGGCAACCAAATAGACAGGTATTGCCAGAATAATTCCTTTAAGATAAATATAAATGGAAATTTCACACAACCCTCAAAAAGCTATGCTGAAACACACCTTACTTGCAGAAAATGGTGTCTTTACCGACATTAGCTGTTTGAAATATATAACTCAGTAAATAAGTAACTTTCTGGTTTGTCACTATGGTGTTTTGTTGGGATGAATAGAGTCAAAGATTGGATTAATAGACATGGGCTGAAGAAGCTTCTTGGATGAGAAGCAAAACATCTTCAAAGAAAAAACAGAAAGTCCCATTGCCTCTTGAAAAAAATAAGCTCTGGGATAACTATGACCCTTATGTTCTCCATCATTTTCAGTCTCAGGATCATAAAGATCTGATCCATCACTTTTCTTCCTGGTTTTCATGAAGCTAGATTGAAACTGTCAGTTCTAAAAGTGAAGGACAGATCCTTTCACAAAGACTTTCCTAACCAAAATGTCATTCATATTTGTTATACTTCAGTTTTCATGATCCTTTGACTAGGACACAGCCCTGGTAGATGAGATTCCAACCATGTTAACTGGGGGTGGTTAAGGACATGAACTATCTGGAGGGCATATATATTTGTTAATATTTTCTTCCATTTATCTAGCAATGATTGATTTGAGCATCTTTCTTCAATAACTGCAAACAAACACTTCTCCATGAAAATCCCATGATGGGAAGCTGTGCCAACTCTCCAAATGCAGTGGTTTCAATAGATGCGAAGAGCATCTTAGTCAAGAGAGTAATACTGAAAGTTGATTTTGCCCTAATGACCTCAGTGAATGAGGGAGTATTTTTCTAACAGTGGGAGGGGATTGATTCTTTGGCACAGCTGACAAAATGATTTCCATCTTTGTGGGAGACATTGGCTCAAAAACCTACATAGAAACATCAAGGATCATTCTTTTGGTAAGGAGCTTCATCATACCCCTTGAAACATCTCTGCTGGAATCCCAAAGGTGCTTTTTCAAGAGGCTTTCTGTTTTTTCTTTGAAGACATTTTGTTTTGCTTCTCATCCAAGAAGTTTCTTCAGCTCTGACTGGAATGGAAGGATTTACACTTCTTGCAGACAGCTGGTCATTTGCATTGTTTTAGTGAGCCATTAAGGCCACCTGAAACATCTTCAAAGAAAAACCAGAAAGTTCAATTGCCTCTTGAAAAAGCACCTTTGGGACTTGAATAACTGAGAATCTCCAGAGACATCTCTGTCGGAAGTTTTTGACACCTTTCAGACTTGAAATATACATGTGGAAATATCATGCAGTAGGAAGGTGGGAGGTATCAGAAATATGATAAAGAATCAATCTCTTATCACTTTAATTTTGTTTGTTTTTCTTAACTGTTCCTACTTAGAGAATCATAGATTAGAAAACACACAGAAAAACAAAAATAGACACTAAAGGTGAAAACATTTTCTGGTAAAAGCCAGTCATTTGTGGCTACCAGCCATACAGTGACATGAGCATTACTGTATCCTTTTATCAGAAATATCTGATAATTGTGGTCATAAGTAAACTATGCCTCACATCCCAGTGCAGCTGGGATGCATTATAGCTAAATAAGGTTAAAATGGAAAATGCAATCCTTGTTTAGCTACCACAATTGGGACTGGCAACTCAGTCATTAAGTGAAGTGATCACTAGGTTAAACCACAACTGTACTTATGATCTTCCTTTGTTTCCTTTGCTTTACAGGTTTGGTCATAAAGTTAGTGTTTGATAATCGTCATACTTGTGAATAGTTGCTAAATGAGGACTACCTGTACTGAATTTATAAGTAGCTAATACACCACAAACTGCTGCCTTGATCCACACGATATCAAGGATCGAACTGCTTTTCAGTTCAAAGTGTAGGGAAAAGTGGGAAAAAAAGTTTATTCCACGAATCTCAACTTTTTAGAGAAGAGAATGGATTGTCAATAAATATTTCTTACTAATGATCTACAGAATCATAGCTAACAGACTCCAAAAGATAAACTGTATAATAATTGAACAAAGGAAAAAGGTGTAAGTCAATATAAATTTCTTCACATCATAGAATAAAGGACTAACATCTACAATGAACTTTGTATAATGGCACACCCCAACGGGTTCTCACAGATATTCTTTACTCACAGATGACATTATATTTTGTTACCCATGGATTCCTGCTGTTATTCTTTCACCTTATCACAGATAATCTAGTAAGGAACAAAAGCTAAAATAGCTGCCCAGCATCTTTTGGGTTTTCCATTTAAACCATCCTACACCTTACTTACTTAAGTTTTGTGCCAAAGTTTGGATTAGCTTTTTGTGTTTGCTTTTTTAAAAAAGGGACTCTCTTCTACAAATGTCACAATAGAGATATGAAGATTGTAGTCACATGCCTCAAATAAAAAATAACAAGAATTACTCTCACAGTCGATTATGTTGTCAAAGATTTCATGAAAAGGCAGAAAGACTTGTCTCCTTCCAAGCTTTTCACAACTGCTGGAGGGTTTGGGAGAGGTAGAATTTTCTGTGACTCACACTTGTTTGATAAAAATGAAGAAACAGCTAGAGAGACTGGTTGGGGTTTTTTTGGTGTGATTTCCAACCTCCGTGCAAATGAAAGAAACCCTAGCTCTCACAGTAGTCACTTGCACGTATGTGACAATGATGGTATAGGGCAGACTGAGAATTGATAGCCAGAGCAAACAGAAATATAGAAAGCCAGTGTTATATTTGTAGACCTCTTTTGAAGAGATCTTCTGCCACTATATAGCCTGTTTTTGTTAAAACTTCATAAGCATGCATTACTGTAGATTCAGATTAAGTAGAATCTTTGAGTAAAGAATCAAGGAGCTGGAAGGCTTTATAACTCTCTACTCCACTTCCCTGTTCAGTGCAGACGTCTAGACCATCCCTGACTGGTAGCCATCCAGCACTTGTCCGAAACTCTCCAGAAAGGAGAGTATACTACTTGTCTTCTGTTAACTGCACCTACCCATAAGAAATGCCTCTTAATCTTAATCTTTAATCTTTATCTTTAATTTCTTTTAATGTCAATTCATTGGTCATTGCCCTACTCTTGCTTTCAACAGAGGACAGATCTGCCCCTTTAACAGCTGTTCTTTGTAGATGCCTATAGTGTCTGCTCTTTCCAGACTAAACATAGCCAGCTCTTTTAACTATACTTCATGGGGCTTCATTCCCACACCTGTTATCAAGTATGTAACTTTTCTCTGAACCTGTTCTAAATTCTATTGGCTTTGTCCCTTTACAAAAGTGATGCGTTGGGCTGGGCAAGATATTTCAGATGCAGCTCAGCCAAAGCCGAGTACAATGGAGCTATTACAACTCCATCTTTACAGGGTTGAGTTATCAATTTATATTCCTCCTTAATTATCAGTGTGGTTCCATTTCCTAAGTATCTCCTTTTCTCTTCCCAGTTTGTCAGCATTATTGGTATTAATCTTTATAATCCTCTTAAATCTTTTTGTTTCCATTTTTTTTTCTCAGAGATGATTTGTGACAATACATTCAATATTTCATTTTTCAAAGTCTTCCTTACATCTTCTCTGCTCTTTAGGATTTCAAATAATGGTCTAATCCTCATAATTTGTAGTTCAAACAATACATCTTTCACCTTTCCCTTGTCTAGTTATCTTCAATATGATGTGCTCACTTTTCCTGAAGGTGCCTGACATTTTCTTTCATTAGCTAGCACCTGTCTGTGGATTAAGATCAGATCCAAAGTCTCTTTGTTTCATCATCTGAAAATTACAATTGTCAGATAGAAATTAGAAGATTGAGAGACCCCATTCTTTGTTATTTTTCCAGCAGATATTTGGGTCAGATAATTGATGTCTCCCACTATCGCTCCATTCTTCTAAGCACATTTATTCCCATCTTTATGAGATGCAGTCCCTTCCTAAGCATTTCTCACACTAATGTTTGTAGGAGATCCATGTTACTCTATGGTGACAAAAAACCAGAAAGTCTAGTACCACCTTTTCTATATTTTTCCAGTGAAAATTTTTGATTTAGTTGATCTTTGTGAAAGATCTGGAAATAATATTGTATGGTTTGTTCTATAAATTTTAGTACAAACACATTATAATTCATATTCCTCAGATATAGTTTATCCACTTAAATTAATGGCTTTAGTTCAAACTGCCATGATAATGAGCTTGCTAACCCGTGTTTAGGGTATTATCTCTTTAAAGAGCATCTGCTTCCCTTTATCTATGACAAAGGAATCAGCCCCTCCTTTGGTCTCCTTTTCCTAAGCATAATTACCACTATTAGTTCACACTTTATGTTTGTTTGAACCTATGGAGATATTTTTGATCAATTCCTTCCTGTATCCTTTATTATATACAATCTGGAGACTTTGAATAAGAATATTACCCTGCTGGGCAATTACCTTTGTAGAACCATAGGAAAGAGCACTGCTCAATAGCATTTCCCAAACAAGAGGCTTCCAGATGAGGCATCTATTTTAAAACTGCACTGGCTCACTGACAAAATTTATAGATGCTAAAGAGACCATCATTTTTTCTTTGGAATAAAATCTGCAAAGGCAAAAAAAAAAGTATGCTGATGCATTGCATTTTGACTGGCAATGCCATGCACTTGAAAGACCATAATCTGGTCTGTGGATAAGACATGCACTTGAAAGACCATAATTTGGAAGAATTTGAGATACCTCCAAGAGCTACATGTATACGGGTAAAGAAAAAGAGAAGCAGACATCTTAAAAGCCTATAGCTCCAACTGAATTTAATGTCTGAGCCAAATGCTTCCAGATATTTATTTATTTATACTTTTTGATTTATACTTTGATTTATATACCGCCCCATTCCAAGGACTGGGGCGGTTCACACTTAAAAAAATCCCCTTAACACCCCGTTTTAAAATCAAAACCCACAAAAATTAAAACCAATTTAAAAACCCCTCAGTCAGGAAAGGCTTGTCGGAAGGCTTATCAACTTATCCTTCTGATTAGAAGGTTATGTGTAAGTCTTCTTTCCACAAAGGATGCGGGTTTTCTTTTTTCTTTTTAATGGAAAAAGAAGTAGTAGTACTGAGAAAACAAGGACAGTTACAAATTGTAGCCTACAAAATTCCATGCACTGAGATAGTTTGGTGGCAAAGTAAGAACCTTATCTGAAAGCATTGTTAAAATAATTCTTGCCTAATGGCTTGGGCATAATAGTCCATATCCAGCCACGAAAACATTACCGGTGTTTATTTAAAAGGTTGAAATTAGGTTATAAAGAGGCCACTGATCAGCAAATACAACATTATGGTGTTTTCTGGCCAATGATAGATCACTAAGCCATATGCTATTATTCATATACTCCAGTGTTTTGGAGAATAATCTTTTCTAGGACTTCCACTTGGGTTCTAATTAATGTTGACAAATCAAGATTGAGCATAACATCCAACTTTATTCTGTGACTCGAGGAAAAATAGGATTGTATCCAGGGTTCCACATATAAAGCAGGAAAACTCCTTAAAACAATTAATGGGATTTTAAAGTTGCCTACTGGTATCCAATCAGAGAAGAGGAATGCTTTTCAATATATGTAGAATTGGTTTAAGTGGGAAGCCCAGAATGGCATTCACTATAGCAGAGACATAGTTCGGTGGCAAACAGTGCTCAAAACCCAAAGCAATCTATAGCATTGTGGCATTCTTTGGGAAGGTTGCAAATCGGATCTATGGTATTTTTAAATTTGCAAAATGATTATGATTGTATCACTCCTTGTTACAACCATATTAAAGGTTGATTGTGATAAGTGACTTTAACATAGAGAACTGAAGTGGATTACTTGCTGCCATATGATCATTGCCATTTCCAACCTCACTCTTTAAAACTTGGTTCAGACATTCATTTACTACATGTAGAAGCCATAGCAAAGATGGACTGATCACAGGTATGATCACTGGCATATCTGATTACAAGTAAAATACATATTGCACAAGAAATTATATGAACTGACTTCTGGAGAGAAAGCTAGAATGACTAGAGAAATGATGAGAACAATTACATCACATCATCCATTCTTATGGCTGCTGGAAAGATACAGGATTTAAATTAACCATCATCCCAGTCCTTGGCTTCATATTATATCATCTAACTTCTAGGTTTAAGCCCAGTCCTCTATTAACTATTAGGCCATTTTTTAAAAATAACATTTTTGCTACTCATAGTGACTACTTTCCATACAGATATTTCTATTGAGGAATACTGGATATCTGTTAAACAAGCACATGTATTTCAGAGCATTTGGGGGAAGGTTGCAGAGACTGATGGCCAGGCCTGCTGTCTCCTCTATCCTTCATGAATGGGTGAAATAATCTAAACCATACATTCCCTTGTGACTTTAAATTCAAGGCAATATTTGTAGAGGTGGTTAAATGTTTTTTTTTAAGAAAGAAAATCATTCATCATTATGTGTCACCACTTAGAAAACATTAATTTTCCATAGAAAGTATTAAAATAATTCCACATTGTGCTGCAATAACATATTGGCTCCTAATGTGTTTTTCATTCAGGCAAAGAATGCACTTACAATATGTACAGGTCGGTTTCTTAAATACTTCTTAGCATTTCCAAAGCTCCAAAGCTCAACATCAGACCTCATTTTAAGGCACTGGAGATTGTGCCTGCTTATTTATTTATGTGTATGTTTTAAACACAAGAATAGTATTCATGTAACTGAGAAATAAATGGAGCTTCTTAGCAGTAAACTACAGAGATATCATTCTGAGATGTGTGTGAATGTACATATTGTATGTGTGAGTTTTGAAGACTGGCATTCCCAGCCTATGTTAGTGAAGCAATACTTTAGATTAACATCTGTTTGTAGAGCATGAGGGCTTTGCAGTAACCTGCCTTGAGGAGCCCAAACTATTTTTCTTTGAAAGCAATCTTCTACATTCACTATGGAATCGCTCCAATTGTTAAATTAGTCACACGGTCATTAAGCAAATCCAAGTCTTTTCCTCCCAATGCCAAATTTGACTGCTATTCAGTTCAGATTCGCTGTTTATGCTTCTTTCCATTCCGTG